>JALMLS010000374.1:0-286003 GCA_038496445.1 Trichosphaerium sp. ATCC 40318
AAACTCTCATTAACTACTGCAGTTGTATATACCAATTTCTTTAATAGATCATATGTTGGCATTTGCTTGCCAATAACCTTATCAATTTCATTCACAACCTTTTGTTTTAAACTGTTAGTTGAATTCTTTTCAATAATATAAAGGAAGACAAATACAACGTTTTTTCAAATCAAACTTCTCTCTATGTAATGTAGTCATACCTTTTTCTGCTTTGCTGGATTTGCAGCAAGTAAATAGCAACAGAAGGAAGAACAAACTGATGTTGTATCTCTTCCAGCAAGCCTTGAACAATATTAAAAAAATCAACTCTTTCTTATATTTGCTTCTTCGTACATGAAGTTTAGTGTTATATCTCTAAGATATCTGTCACTGAACCCTTTCTTTTTGAAGCCGTACATAACCAGACAATAAATCGCTGAGATTGGCTAATTCTGTATTGTGTTTACGCTCTTCAATGATCCTCTCAATGTATCTAACAAGTTATGTGTTAAGAAACTCTCATTAATTTGTAGCAAAAGACGCGCTTATCTAAAATCTCTAGTGCTTCCTTCATTTCTTTGTTAACGTTCTCTACAAGTCCAAAGTAGCTTAGTATTTTTGCGTTTAAGTTTGTTAGCAAGGTGGTCACTTTAGTATTAACAGTATTGAAAGCTTTAGCAAATTTTTTAGATTCCTGTTTTTGGACATGCTGTTCATTAGAACGCCAAAAGCTATCTCTCCAATACTAAATAGATAATAAAAAAAGAAAGAAAATTTGAATCTAAGGTTTGTTTACTCAACTTTTGTGACGATAAATAGCTTTTGAAAAAAATCACGTGATTTCAAAAAAAAAAGCCAAACATAAACATCATGAAACTTCAAACCTGTTCGTACCTATCAAACTAGAGAATACATCGTAAACATCGACTATTGATCCTGAAGATGCATGGTCATCAAGTAAAGCAATAACCTAAGACAAACGTAAATGCAAAAGACAGTTTTGTTTTTCTTCAAACATTGCCTTTTGTCCGTGATGACAAAATGTCTCAACCATCTCCCTTATCGACCTTGTTTTAAACATGTGTGACGCTATCTTTCTTTGCTCTTTCCATTTAGACCCATCGACGTTAAAAATACCTTGTCCAAAGAGAGGCTCAAGTTGCTTAGTAATCTTATCTCCTGAGAACAAAATTAGAAAATCCCGTGTCCTGACGTTACCTTTAACATAATTCTTAAAGTTTGTCTTCAGCACGTATTCTAGATCATCAGGGTTTGCGATAAAAACCACCTTACGTCCAAAAAAGTTCCTAAGGCCCCAAATCGGTCCATACTCGTTTAAAGTAAACAATCAACCTTGAATCAACCCTCAACATACGTACCTTTTTGAATCTACGCAATGGACGCCAGTACCTGTTCTCTGGGTCAAGTGCCAACTGAAATAGGAACCAACCGAACTCAATAGCAGGTCCAATGATCGCTACGGGTATAAGAGGGCCAGGTGTGCGTATTTCTTTCTATTTTAATTCTGTTATTTTATTGTCAATTACAGCTTGATTGTTTACTTACTCGGTAGTTATAAAACCAATATACGTTGTAAACGGCAAAAAGCACAATACAAATAACGGCAATACCAACAGTAGTGAAGATCATTTTTCTCCGCCAGTACAGTAGAGTATTGTTGAGTGAGTCAGCAGCTTTGCTTACTTTTAAGTGACAGCTTCTGTGAATAGTTCAAAGCAATCTGCTTGATCGCTGTCGGCTCTGCACATCCAAAGATTTCAATTTCTACCAAGAATACAGAACCGATTTGCAAGTTTCCCGATACCTTACTTTGTGCTTCATACTTTCTAAAGAGATGCTTCTGGAAGGTAAATGATCAGATTTTTAGCTTTATCCGGTGAATATGTGTGAGAGAGTTTCAAACGCACGTTCGTAAGCTTTCAGACGCAGAGATGACACGTGATGGGGGATTTGTTTCGCCGGTTTCTTTTTACCTTTTTTTTTTTTTGTTATCCTCTGAAAATATCTTCTTGAAACGCCTAGTATCATGTATGGGTGCCTATAAGTTCGCCCTAGTGCCTTTTTCTACTACTAGGTGATTTTGAGTTTTAAGCGTTTTCTTTTAAGTTTGAGTTGTAAGCACTTTTTATCTGGCAAACTCCAATAATAGCACGCAATGCTCGTTATATCACGTGTTTTAGTAATCTTGGCATTATGTTCGCTGCTTATGGCACAGGACGTTGAGACTTCATGTCAAGCGAAAAAGAGCTGCAAGGCATGTACTCAGTGCTCCACAACATTAGGGTGCCGTTGGTGCCCTGTAGATAACACTTGCGTACCTTCTGGAACAAACAATAGTATGTGTTTTGAGGCTGAATACATGGACGAAACAAAGTTTTGTAAGGTACTAATACAAACTCGAACTTTTTCAAATCACGTGACACAAGCTACCGCACTTTTTGTTTTTTATTTGCCCGCTTGCGACGCGAAAATTTCGCGGTTTAGAGCACAGTCAGGCATCCAACGTCTAACATGGCTTTAGTGTAAACCAAAACGCTGTAGAGTAAAGTCTGGTGTTGATGCTAGCGTATGTTCATGGTATACACGAACTACAGACGGTCCTTTGCCCAGTAACACTCGCAAATGGTTTGGTACGTTTTTATTTTTAGATACTTGCGAAATGTACACTTTTTTTAATTCAAAAAAGGTGGCGACTTCCTTCCAGAGATTTACAGAAATACGGCACAGTGCGTTTGTGCAGGTAATGATCTTCCTTTGTGGGAGATACCTGTAGCTCAATGTGTCCGTAAACAAATTATTCGAGGCCATTTAGCCATCCGTCCAAGAATAAAGGTACTTTTGCTGATTTTTTTGGAAGTTCTTTTTTTTACCCTTTTGACTCCCGACCTATTTTTGGATCTAATAATTTTGTTCTTTACAGCGCATGATGAGAGCAGTTTCGAGTGATTGTACTGCATCACAACAATTCGCACAATTGATTTTTGATATTCATGAGAGAGCATACAGGAGATGTTGTTGTTCAGGAACAATTGCGCCTATTGAGGCATGGTCCTTTCTTATATGTTTTGGCAATATATTCCCTTGTAGCATCCAAGGTCCACCAGAAACGCCACTACCCGGTCTTTTGTGGTCAGTATTAGAGGATGGACGCTGTGGTTGTGGATGGTAAAAACTTATTGTATGTATTTCTCTTATCAAACTTAATAAAATAGCTATATATTTCTCTACAAATGTAAACAAGATCCTTTGCGATTCTTAAATTTTAGCACAAGCTTATTTAGAAGTACTTGAAATGTTAGAATCTGGTGATGACACGTGTCATTCATAGAGGAAAAAAGCAAGTACTATCGCAGGTTTGAAGTATGGAATTAATGTAAACGCTGGATACTTTATCCATTGCTCGATACATTTTTGAACAGACTTCTCATAACAACGAAAACACGTGAGGGTAGTTTAATTGTACTTGGGATGGACCACACTTCATTGGCGTGTGTTCGTTTTCCAAAATAAAAGTAAAGGCGACACAATAATCTTGTTACAGTTGTACTGGATTTTATTTTTTTGGGTAAATTTTCTTAACTGGTCATTTTACAATTTAGGACAGCCATGGTACATTGTGTTGTTACCTGGCCGAAAAACTATAGGTTTAGATGCTTTCTTCCATCCTTTGTATTCTCCTTTTGCTGCTAACTGACCTGTTTGAAGAAGTGCCTAATAAAAAACTCAGTCTGTAGTTACGGCAATCAAAGGGAAACTGCATTGTTTGGCTATTAAACATACCTTGTATAGGCCTTTATAATGAGGCAATGATAGAAATTCTTCTATAGGCATCCACTTTGCATCTGCAATCTCACTTTCTTGCTTTGTAATCTCACTTGTGAGTGGTTTTAACATACAAACAAAGTACATGTTCGAGCTACAACACAAGTAAGAACAATTCGATAGAGTGCTTGTCGCAGGTCACTAGGTTATAACTTTATATATGTACCTCCCAAATTGGCCCGTATGTAATTCCCTTTAGTGAGTAAGAGGCGTTGGACATTAAGATAAAAGTACAAACCTGAAAGAAAGTAATTCCAAAAATTCTGTTTCTATTCCTGTTTCTTCTTTTACTTCACGTATTGCTGCTTGCCATATATCTTCACCTGGATCAACCATACCACCTTGAAGATAATATATAAGGCATGGTTATGTTAATGGTAATGTACCAGGTGTCTTCCATAGATTAAACTTTGCTGCAGGACCATTTTTTTCTTGAATAACTAAAACTTCATTCTTGTCATTTACGACAAAACCGCCAACACCAACTGTGAAGAATGGCCCGTTTGGTAACTTATTATCTTTATCTTTTGGTATCCAGTGTTTAAGTTGTAATGATTGTGAATTGCAAGAATGAAACGTGAACCCAAGCTTTGAATCACGTGAGCGAAACTTTTTTTTGATTTTTTTTTTGTGACGCGAACACAACCAAACGTACCTCAACTGCTATAGGGACAAATGTGGAAAGTTTTAGTGGAACATCTATCCATACCTATTATAAGTACTGTAAGCATACATTCTATCTTTATGACGCTTGCTAACCCCTTTAACGCCTTCTTTTCTCCATTTTTCAAGCGACGCTTTAAAAATCCATTAGTAATAAAGTTGCGGAGAAAATATTCCTTCAAAAACCGTTTTTAAGCGTAAAAGTAATGATTGGTAGCGTTTCGTGGTAAAGATAATTGTCCCATAATTTGAATTCGTCTGTAGACGCCCCAATGGTTTTGTATGATACTTACCTTGTAGCATGGCGCCAAATTCAAGCTCGTCCTCTGGTAGCATGTTTTGTTTTATTAACACGCCATTGTACGAATCTAAAGTAGTTGGAAACGTAGCCTGTTTGTCCGTCATGGTATATTCAAGCGCGTAATGGCGTTTACAGAAGCAGAAAAAACAAGACTGACTGCACGCTTTTTTAACACCTCGCTAAGCCACCACTGTCAAATGGGTGCATGATTAAAAAGGTAAGGGACCGAGTTAAACGCTTACAAGGAATAACATCTCAACATCCTCGTACGCTCAAAATATTACGCCAAAACATTATACTTAGCATCATTATAGCGGTAATACGAAAAACATTTCCAAAAAACCAATGGGCTACTGTAGAAAATCAACGAGTATTTCTGGACACAGCACTAGCACCGTATCTACCCGTTAAAACGCTTGATGATTGGTACAGGGTGAAACAAACCGATTTTACAAAACTAGATGGCTTGACGCTTTTAAAAAAGTGCGTGGTGCTGTCTGAAACGCTTTTCGGCGTTATCTAGAAACACCTGATGATAACAACGTTTTTGACCGCGCTTTCTAGGTACAATGGCTCTGTACACCAGTTAGTTCAATCATTGTACCCAGAGCATGATTGGGTACCATGGCAGTTCGTGTACGCCGATTTTTTTTTGAAATGACCTGTCAAATGACGTACGTCATTTTGACACATTGTAGAAATACACCACAAGGATTTTGGCAAAGTTTATCTAACCAAAGAGCCTTTTGTGATAACGAACTAAGACAACGCCTTAATTTAACGCGTATGGAGGATATGTATAAAGTCACAGCGATGGATATAAAAAACAATGGCGGTGTGTCATTGCTGTCAATGTATGGCAACTCAGTGCAAGCACTTCTAAGAGCTGTTTATCCTGAACATAATTGGATTGCTTGGAAGTTCAAGTACGCTAGAATCGTTGATCTCCTGGCGTTAATCATCAACTTAGAAAGTGTGAGCAACTTTACTGGCAAAAACCTCGTAATGTAAAAGAGTTCTTGTCGTGTACGTCTCTGAGACATTTATTCTTTTGGGGTTTTTTTTTGACATTTATGTTTTTGGTCCTTTAGATGTTGAAAATAAGCTTAATATATCCACTCCTGAAGAGTGGTTTCATGTAACTGGTGCGGATATCGCTAGACATGGTGGTAGTGGTTTAGTTTCACAGTATCCTGAGTGCCTACGCATATTACATCCAACATATCCATGGCATGCTTTATACAAATCGAAAGAAAGAAAACCAGCCATAAAGTACTTTAATCTCCAACTCATAATCAAGTTTAACACTAATAGAAAAGAGAGAGGGTACTGGCAAAAGGATGAGAATATTCTTACATTTCTGAAAGGTACAACTGATAAAGACTCTTTTTTTAGAGTTGACATTTTTATGTTTTAAAGGCGCTGCTGCTAAGCTGAATATCCGAGTACCTGAGGATTGGTATCGCGTGTCAAAAAACCAACTGAAAGAATTGGGTGGCTCTTCTGTTATAAGAGTTTTTCCAGGGTGTCTGAAGCTTTTGTATCCAACAATCGATATAGAACAAGCTCACTTTCAATTCAACGAAAAAAAAGCAATTCAAAGGTATTTATTTACTGTTTTTGATGAGGCTCTCGTCATCTCACAAGTACCTAGGATGCTCCGAGTAGCGATAAAGAGTATATTCCCAGACCTAGAAACGTTTGAAGAGTACACTTTGACGCGTATTTTGCGATCAAGGACACCGATAAGCGTTGATATTTATGTACCGAGTCTTGGTATTGCTATTGAGTATCAAGGTACGTCAAGAATTGGAGCTTGCATCCTGACTCTGACAAAAAAGGCGAACACCATTACAAAGATACTTTGGGTACCTACGGACCTGCGAGATTACAGCGTTCACGAGATAAAACAAAGAGAGAAAAGTGTGAATCTGCAGGCACGTTTCAAGAGGGCATAAGTGGTATCTCAATATTTCTCTGTAGGTATAACGCTAGTGCCTATTCCATATTGGTGGAAAGGAGACGAAGACAGCGTTAGAGCAACAATCAAGCATTTTCGACCTGACATTCATGTTGACGTTCCAAAAGGCGCTAAACCGCTGTTAGATTATACCGCGCATGGCAGTGGAGTATCCTGAGCCATTCTTATTCTTAAGAAAAAAACCTCATACACTTGTAAATATAAGCACAGCGGCATAGGGTCCCATAAAAATGGGAGGTTGGTTGTATTTATCTCCATGTTTTAGAGTTTTTCTTATGAATTTCGTTAAAGCTATACTGTACTTAGCGAGCGAACTAGAGCAAGGAGAAAATGAAACATAGTGTTTTTTTAAGCCTCAATATTATTTGTGTCCTCACAGCAAACAAGTGCTCAGAGGAAGTATGGTAATAGCATCATGGGCGATAGGAAAAACAAGTGAAGAACTGCGCGTACCTTTTGATGTTGTTAGCGGATCGAAATTTTGGTTTAGAACTTAAAGACTGTTGTTAAGTTCCAGCTTTCAGATAACGTAACAGCCAGCGTTTCTAAACAGTCATCACAGCAATCAACAATGGAAGAGAAGAGCAGACCGCAAATAAAAGAATTGTTAGATGGTGTATGTTGTTAGGACGTGATAAATTTTTGCTCACTATGTACTCAGGTCGACAGCGCATTAAATACCGTGTTTGATGGCGTTCGTAGTGAAAGTATAGATCAAACAACTGTAAAAACGTTATTGGCATACATAAAAAACATTATACAACGCGGTAACGATGAGAAATACAGAACTATCCACAAAACTAACGCGGCGTTTCAACAAGTGCGTACTACGTATCCTCTTACTTTTATTGCACTCAAGGGAGTGCTTATTATTAGTACAATAATAAATCTGACATATTGCCAGCGAATCGGTCGTTACCCAGCCTCTGTCGATGTTCTACGCGCTGTAGGCTTCGAAGAGCGAGAGAACTCTTTTGTAATGCCAGCAACAGATATTCATCTCAGGTAAACCGCGCACCTGTTTTCCTAACTACATACGCTCTCGTATACCACGTTAACGCATTTTTAGATTAAAAATCCTTCAGTACGCTGGACGCGTTGCTACATCGTTTCTGGCTAACCAAAACAACCTACTCGAGTTTGAAGCCACACAGAAATCAGGTACGAGTATTTCTTAGGACGCAAAAGTGTCCTCTAACTGAGAATTTAGCTGAATCTGGATCAGCAACTGGAAAACCTGCTTTCGATTTTAATCAAATGATGGCAGCCGAAAAGAAGAAAGCACTGACAAAGAGGAGGATGGGTAAAATGAGTGAAAGTGAGCATGAAGATAGAGCTATAGGCATGCTACTAGCTGGTGTTTGTGCTGATATACTAGGTAAGATATGAGAAAAACATACTACATTTCCAAAACCTATGTTCAACGAAAAGAGTCATTGTCTTCTACCCGAGTTTTGACTTATTGTTTTAATTAGCTGCTCCATTTGATGGTTGGTCTGGTCAAGCTGTTGAATCAAAACACCCTGGTGGTGTATGGGTATACGAGCAAAGTACTCGTGAAGACTTACCTCGTATGTAAACTGATAATGGAAACGAACATCTTTTTTTTTTTTTAAACCTCTGATCTAGGTGAACGTGGAAGATACACTGAAAATACACAAGTACTCTTAGCAATATCACAGAGTATAATAGAGTGTTCAGAGCTTGTACCAAAAGCAGTAGCATCACATTGTACAGGTATAGCCCAGAATCAAAGTTTTTGTGTAATCTTAGTTTTTGAACATAGAGAGATACTCAACGGATAGACTTTATAGCTCGTGTAAGCTTGTCTACGAACTACTAAAAAGCGGTAAAGCAAACTACCTACAAAGCGCAAGAACAGCTTTACCGTCAGAGTTTAACGATGCCAGTGCACTCATACGTGTCGCACCTGTGGCATTTACTTTTCAACGCTCTGGGTGAGTCACAAATAGACTTTTTTGTTTTTTTCTTATTTGCTTGACAGGGACCGCATTCTTTATGAAGCTGTTTGTGGTGTACTGTTAACAACACATGTTAATCCAGAAGGTATGCAGATCGAGTATAGAGAGTGTAATTGTAATATTAATACTCGTTTAGCTGTGGACGGAGCTTTTGTTTATTGTAAGGCACTTGCTGAAATATTACTTCTTGAGGTTCGTTTGCTGCTTTTTTTGGCTTCTGAGGCCTTTTAATTTAACTTATTTGTTATTGTTAGGATCGTACAAAGATTGATGTATCTAAGTGGGTTAAAGAAATGGCACATACAGCAAAGACAAAAGGATTGCGGTCGAAATTGTTAAAACTTATTGCACTTATTGATAAATTCCAGAGTGGTGATAATAAGGGTATTAGTGATCAAAAATTTTTGAGGTACATAACCATCTACAAATAGCACCTTATTAAGCATTATGTTTAATGGTGTTATAGGTTTATATCAAGCGATGAAAAGAACCAAGCAACAGAGGTATGATTTTTCATTTTTTTCGAACATTCACAATTTGAAAATTTTTTCTTTCTATTTTTTGATGTCTTTGTACCTCCTTGGAAGCGCTTTTATACCCTTAAAATAATGCCTGTGCCATTTCATGTGGATAATATACTGGGATTCGTGAGGGTTTTTGGTGGCTAGTTTGCTAACATTTTGATTATAGATGACAGTTTGTGCTTTATGGTTTTTTATCCGATATATAACTGATCCCGTTGAAGCAATATCAAAAGTTATACAAGCAGGTGGGCGTACTAGTACATTAGCTACAGCTGTAGCAATGCTTTTCGGAGCTTTCTATGGAGCTGGATTCATACCAAGGTACTATCAAAGAGGTAGTTGTGTACTACATTGTGCTTATTTGGTTTTTTTTTTCAAAGAATTTGGACAGAACAAATGGAACGAGATGCCTTTGATGAAACTGTAATGGTAGCTAAACAACTTTCTACAAAGGATTTTATTGGATTTTGCTTATCAGTTGAAGAACAGAAAGCACAAAGAAACTTGTAGTAATACACCAAAAAAAACCCGTGTAAGAAGTTTTAACTAGTTAGTACTAAATTGTTGATTTACTTTAAAACTCGGGCCAAAAGTTTATCCTTAGCCCTGTATTGTCTATGCATCCTAGAGAATCAATCATTTTCTGTGTTATTTGAGTATCTTTATGAGAAATGTATTTAAGGCTTGGTAAATTAACAATTCCTGCATTAGTGATTTGTGAGCAGCCTTCTAGAGCTAATTTGTGGATGTTAACAAGACTGTTCACTCCTTTGTCAGTTATAAGCCTACAATAAGAGAGGACTATGACTTTAACACCAACTAAGTAGCTTAAACCCTCATCTGTAACAGGTGCACCAACAATGCATATTGTATGTACTCCAGCAAGTGCTTTTAAAGTGCTGTCATCAACGCAATCAACTCCTGTAATATCTATGACTTTTACACCTGCCAATTGTTTTATCCCGTCATTTGTTACAGAGCTACAATAACTCAAGTCAATATGCTGTGCACCTACAACACATGGTATAACATCATCTGTTATTTGGTAACAATCGCCAAGTTCTATACAAGGTATACCAGCCAAAAGTTTCAACACATTGTTTGATATCTGAGTGCAACCATGTAGCCTAATTATTTTAATTGTGTTAGTTGTTTGATTTCGTGTTAACAGATACTTTACTCCTTCATCTGTAATTTTCTTGCAGTCATTAAAAGATATGAAACTTGCATTTGTTAGAGCTCTTACACTTTTATCTGTAATGTCACATCTGTCAAGATTTATCTTGTGTACACTACTTGAAATGGCTATGACACCTTTGTCGCTGATATTTTCACAATCAGATAAATCAATAGTGTGTACTCCAGAGAGTGCTGCAAGTCCTTTATCTGTTATTTTTGTGTATGAAATATCAATTGTGTGGATTCCAGCAAGTTCTTGAAACCATTCATCTCTAAAATGCCCATATGATTCTAGTGTATGAATGCCAGCAAGTTGTTTAAATCCAAAACGTGTCAAGGTGCATTCATCTTCTATATGTAGCTGCAAATGATGTACACCTGAAATATGTTCTAACATAGTATCTGTTAAGGAAATAACACCCAGTATTTCAAGGTGACGGACACCAGAGAGAGATTTAAAGTCATCATCAGTCATTGTAATATCGTCAATAACTATTGTCGTATTTTTCAACAGAGCCTTCCCGTTTAGTTTGAGTAGATTTTCTCTTGACCTCACATTCACCTCTAAATACCCCAAATGCTCTAAAATGATTGTAGAAAAGAGTTCACAAACAAACGTGGCAGATATACGGCATTTCTTGCCCAAAAACGCCAGAATACAAAATATAATTTCTGTTGGTAGCCAAAGCAATTCTAATGGCCTACAAGAGTATAAGTACCTTTCAATACATATTAGTCACAGTTACGAAAACAGACTTCATATAAGTCTATAAAACATGCTCATTAAACTTACTCCGCTAGAACTGTTGGTGTTTGAAGCATACTGGCGAAGAAATGCTATTTTATTTTTTGGACACGTGGTTTTTTATTCAAGATCTTTTCAATTCTTGTTGAACGTAAGTTGACCACAAATGCAGTAATTTGTTAAACGTTTTCCATTTTTAGTTAGAAAGACATCAAAATTGCCGTCATTTCCCTAAACGGACATAGAGAACCAAAACATAAAGTTTGGAATTAGCTATTTGGGTTAGGTCACGAGACGATTTCTTACTACTAAACACTTATGTTTATTAGAGGTGTGATGTTCACAGCACTTTTGGAGTATCAATCTGAGCAAATTCGTTTACATTCAAGGTAGCCATAACTTCCTCAAATGTTGTTGGTTTTTGCTTCTCATCATCTGTTTCGATAAGACATTCCAATTTAAAATGAGGCTTTGGGGCGCCGTAGAAAGCTATTGACATGCGTTCCTAAGGCATTAAAAGGTTAGTTCAAAAATGCAACGAATCTTTAGGTTTTTTCTTGTTCTAGTTGTACATACCGCATAATCTTTTGCCCATCTTACTCTGTGTGGTGTTGGTATCCATTTTTGATTTGTCCATCTGCCTAAAATGAAGCCAATATTCACAAATAAAGCACCAGGTATTGGATCAGCGTACACCTTGAAATCAAAATAAGAACAGTGATTCGATGACAATAATTTCTTGCACCCATTCATTGTTTTTTTTCTTGACTTCTAATGATTTTGTAGCTTCTGTCATTGCCAGTATTGTCATTGTAACAAAATCAATATGCTCAGCCATACGCATTTGTCTTTCCTTTGGAGTTGATTTTGGATAGTAATTTGCTTTCAATGCAAACACTCCATCAAAGTGAGGCTTGATTAGTTTATCAGGGTCTATGTGTAATCCCTGTGCTGATATTCTACAGGACAGAATGGTGAGCATGGAAGCCACATGCCAAAACAACAGACATTACCTCAACAACACGAAATACAAGTTTCTCATTGCATAGTAGTAATCACGTGTAGCCAAATCATGATCATGACATGGTGGAGGTACATTACTCTCATACAGTACATGAGATGTCAAGTCTTCTGGAGGAGGTGTGAATGGGCCAACAGCAAACCTTTCAAGGGCATCATTTGGATATCCCTTTCTACCCTTTTTGAACAAGTTTAGAAGATGTAAGAGGCCACTGGGATGGATAGAAACGTACAAGCAATGCACTAACATTTTCACCTTCATAAGGAGAATATCCACGACCTGCAATACACTTTTTGGCGTGTTTCATTTTCTCACTTACAGGTTTCTTGAAAAACTTATCATTCTCTTTGAACATATTGTCGATAATACTTTGATCAATTCCATGACCGGTGATGTACAAACAACCAATATTGGTAAAAGCTATTAGCATGATAAGAAAATAAAGTCGTTTCAAATCACGTGTGGATTGGAACAGAAGAAAATCTAGTGGAAGAAAAAAGAATAGGTTTCTTTGTGGCATTCATGAGTATCAGGGGGCTTTTTGTTACCTTTCTCAATAGCATCTGCTACCACTTGTTGTTTAGCGGGAGAACTTGAGTAGTATCCAGAAATATCAACCACTACTAAGCCATTTTTAAGAGTACCTGTATCACATGGCTGTTAAAAAAGGAGTGTAAGAACTGGAATAGCTTACGAACAGTTCGGTTGCTGCTATCAGGAGTTGTTGCCATAGTAGTACAATGATCAGATTATACGCCTCGTAGCACCCAATAGTTATTCATAGTGGCGAAAATGGGATTTTTGGAAACTCTAAACTTCAGCCTACATAGTGCTCAATTGTAAGAAGCACGGGATCAGTTAAATTAACCGGCCAAACTGGGACAACTATTAATCCGGTTTTGTTGGAAACATAGTTGGTGCAAGACTTATACAAGTAGTATCTATCAACGGCGTACTAAGCTTTTTACCACTGCAGGCCTGTTGTGAACGGACTCAAACAACAGTTTTTAACAACAATAGTGGTATGTTGTTATGATTATCAGTTAGTTAACCAGGCTATTTTCATTTCTTCTCCAAGCGAGTTGTACTTCGCGCTTGTGGTTTCAAATCTCTAAACTTACATGTGACAGACCGTCACGCTAGTTGCCTGATTTTAAAATTGTGGAAAACACGTGACGAATGAGTAATAATATTGTGTTTATTAGTGTTTAAAGAACTTTTGGTCATTCGAAAAGATCTTAGGCAATAAGCCTAACATCATACGTGCATAGCTAACAGGAGCATAATACCAATAAGTACGCCGAATAGCATTAATTATGCCTTCAGTATACATCCATTGCTTACGAGCAATGGCTGCTTTGTACTGTGCAACAGCATCCTAAGCCAGATGAGCATTCAAAAAAAAAAGTTGTAAGTGAAAAAAATAAGAACACATGCTTGAGGTTCCTTAGAGTCTTATGGTTACATGTAGTTTGTTTTTGTGCGTACTTCAATCGGATAAGATAACCTTTTAGAGCTTTTTATGGTGGATTCAGGGACCTTGTCAACATCCACGTGCGATCCGTCTGGTAGAGACATTGCTGAAAGGAATCCGGTTTGTATAGGGCCAGGGCAAATAAGTGTAACGCCTAGCTCTTTGTCAATGTTCTCCCATCTTACTGCTTCAAAGAATCCTAGGAAACATCATTAAAAAATTATGTTAGCAAGCAGAAGACTAACCCTTTAGAGCCCATTTTGATGCGTGATAAACACTGACTCCAGGTGCAGTAATTCTACCTTAATAGCGTTAGAAAGAAGATACTTCTTTGGTTCTTTTAACGACTACAGCTTCTTACCAGCCATTGAACTTATAGCAGCGATTGACCCACGTGATTTGCGCAAGTGAGGTATAGCGTATTTTGTAACCATAATCGCTCCTTTAACGTTAACATCAAGAATACGTTGTACAACACTCTCATCCATGTGCTCGGCAAATCCCATTATACCTAAAAACACTTGTTACCACTGAAACAAGCTCGCCAAACCTCAGACTTTGTGCTATCAAAATACGTACCAAACCCAGCATTTACGATGAGAAGGTCAATAGAACCATATTTACTGACGGCCTGATCAATCAAGTTCCTAAAAAAGTTGTGATTCGGGCTTTTTATTGTTCAAGGCGGTGCAATATTTGTCCGTTCAACCGTACTTTAAATCTGAGTCTACTGTGACATCCGTCTTTACCACGAGCGCACTACCGCCACAACTTTCGACTTTCTTGGCAACTTCTTCGAGCTTAGACTCTGTTCTAGCGCCCAAAACAACACTAACTTGGTTTAACAAGTGGTAGAACGATAACACGTGTTTTCCAAAATTATGACAAGGGGGTAACTTTTCACCGTACTTTGCACCATCTTTTGCGTAAGCGTAAGCAAATTCAGCACCAATGCCAGAACTAGCGCCTGTAATAACCACTGTCTTATTTTTATAGCTTTTGAGACCTACAATGGCGTAAATGGAGTGATTTAGAGCGAATACAAGCGAAAAAGAGTACCAGCGACGTAGCGTCTCACATAGCCTGTTAGCCAAAGTCCTGATAACGCACATACAACACCTAGTGCTGTAGCAGAGCTGTTAGCGCGTATAAATGCCAAGGCGTTGTTAAGATAATCCATTATTTGCAAAATACAATTGTTGACTTTGTTGTACCGTTTTGTCACGTTCACGTTGCACAATCACATTAAAACAGCTCACAAACGTTCCCTCGCATTAGAATTCAGTGACTCTTGCTGTTTAAAAAACTCAACACAGAGTTTAAGTCATGTTTAAATAAGGTATCAATACTACTCTAACCTTGCTCTCCAAAAAGTTAAAGTTCTAAAAGATGGTGTCAGAAAGAAAATTAAACGCAAGCACGTAGATAATATGATTAAAAAAATTGTGTCTAGTAAATCCAAATCACTCTTTCGACGATATAGGAACTTACGCGGATTTAACTCCAATGATTTCCCTTCAACATTCAACAAACAAAGTAGTGGCGAAGTTATCAACAGCAATAAAGACATGAACGAGGAAATAAAGACGGAATGGAATAAATTATTCGACGAGAAAACCAAAGAAGAAGAGATTCCTGAAGAACTGACACCGTTCGAAATCACCTGCCCTTCTCCCAATATAGAGCAAAAAGATACCAAAATCTCTAAAGGTACCTTCCGTAAAGCTGCTAAAAGAATTGCGTCATACAAAGCGCCTGGTAAATCAAAAGTCGACCCAAAAATTTTTAAACTTCCTGACGAAGCGATTGAAATGTTGGTTAACATGCTTAAATTCTGCCATGAACAAGGATATATGCCTGAAGAGTGGAGATCAAGCGTCACAATACTACTACCAAAAGGAAAAACAGCTACTAATGTTTTTAACTTTCGTCCAATCTCGTTGCTTAACTCTTTGTACAAGATATATTCCAGAATGCTTACTGACACGATTGAAAATTATGCCATTAAAGGAAAGATCATGTCACCATCTCAATTTGGATTTATTAAAGGTAAATCCATTCACATGGCGCAAAAAAAGTTCTTCTCGGTGATACGTGATGCGAAAAATACAGGTAAAAATCTTTATGCAATGTATATAGACCTTAGGAAAGCATATGACTCTATACCACACTGGGCAATTAACAAAATACTCATATGGCATGGTTATAACTATAGGATAAGGAAAGCGATAATGTCAATGTATCACAATCTGACTACAACGATCAAAACTCCGGTAGGTGACGCTGACATTACCCTTAATAGAGGAACCAGACAAGGAGACATTATCTCGCCCATGATATGGGATCTGTTTATTAACCCGCTTCTCCATCAACTCAATGCAATGAACATAGGTTACATGGATTCCCATGGAGACACAACAGCGGTTATTGCTTATGCGGATGACTTAGTACTATTAGCAAACAATCTAGATGACCTTCATAAGCTATATGCCACTCTTACCAAATTTTGCAACTTTTACAAACTCCAAATTAATACAGAAAAATCCGCTGTTACTGCTAACAGTGATGAAGGAGAGCTACAAATCAGGAACAACCCACTGACATGGGAAGAGACAACAATACTGACGCTGAAGCCCTCAGAATTGTACAAATACTTAGGAATACTAACTAATATGAAACTTAACTTCACAGAACAGTTTAACAAGCTCGGCTCGTCTTTTATGTCTACCATATCACTGATTAACACTAACTACTTTACAACTAGCCAGAAGGTCCATCTAATTAACCAAATTGCAGTATCACGCATTAGGTTCACGCAAAACACAATCGATATTCCTGAAGTATATTTAAAAAAATGGGACAACAGAGCAGCAGAAGTTATAAAAAGAAAGGTTAAGATCCAACCTAACGCTCACAATGAGAGGATACAATCTTCCACCCTTGGATACGGTCTTGTGTCTCTCCTTGATACCCAAATTGCAGCATACGTCAAAACGGCCCTTAAAGACAACCTAAATAGCTCTGAAGGGAATGTCTCTAACGAAGCAGTACTTTATGACATTGACAAAATAACCTCTCTTCTCGCGAAAACTAACTACAATATTGTTTCTATAGAAAATGAGCCGAGAGCTAAAGTTGGCGCATCCGCGTTGGAGAAAACACTGTTTGATAGTATTACAGAAAAGTACAAGGGAAGTGCGATATTGGCCACAGACGGAAGTGTTAAAAACGGAGTAGCTACTAGTGCAGTTATCCTCTCCTTAAAAGGAAGGAAATGGATGAAATTTAACACCATTTTTCACACAGACTCTAACGGAGCTGAACTTGAGGCGATCGAAATGGCCATCATCACGTCACCGTGCGAATCGTCTATTATTATAGTTACTGACTCTCTTAACTCGAAAAACTGGATCGAAACATTTAGCGAATGGAAACCGGTCAAGCGCTTTAAAAGCGAATACACACACATCCTGTCACGTATTAACAAACTCATAACCGAGCGTATAGGCAAAGTAGACATTATCTGGTACCCAAGTCACACACTCGAAAATGATAAAAAAAGGGCTGCGGCAGCGAGAGCCTCAGCCACCATTACTTACAAATTCTCGGGTGACATAGTTCCTGTGGTCATAGCTATGAACGCTTATGCAGATGATGTAGCATCGGAAAGCAAGTACCGTTCCTTTGGCAAGTGCTTGCTTGGTTCTGGGTTCACCCTGTAGGGGCGAATAACTTTTGTTTAATCAACAATAACACAGGTAGACCTACATATAGTGACCCGTGGAAAATTCTCAAAATAGACACAGAACAAAAAAAAGTCAATTTCATTAATAATGTTTCTTCCAACAATGGTAGAAATAGAAGCAACTTAATCACCGACCTATCCGTCCTAACTCTGAAAGATTAATTCCGAAAATGTCGTCGACTTTTCATTTAGAGTCAAGCGCCATGCACTATACATCAATAACACAGTATTTCATCGACTGCCTAAAGCCTCTACTAGCCTATACCACCGTAAACAACGGATGTGCTATCCTAACCCTAGATGTTCACTATGTGATCACGAGTCAGAAACATTTAAACACCTTATCCAATGCCCTAACAATTCCTTTGAGTTAAGGTCGTACCTCTTCCACCACATAGTCCGTATATATGATGAAATTACTAGCAACACAGTACCTGTGGATGGCTCAAAGTTTAATGGTTACAATCTTATCCGACAAAAAACCAAAAATAATTATTTTCTTCACAAAAACTTTAAACTACCTTATATTATCTCACTCCCTCTTTATAACAAAATACAACTTGGCCGTCCTCTAGAATCTCTCATTAACGACGAGCTATGGACCACTAGTTATATAGGCAACTGACTCACTGGTGAGGTAGTGGAGGAGTTCCTTGGATCGTTTGGTTTCATTGGAGATACCGAGGACCAGGAAGTCTTCAGAACTGCCCAAGGATGGATTACAACCGCTCTCCTAGATAACATACAAAAGTGTTTCAAACTGACACCGTCAAACAGTAAACACATGGCACACAGAGTAATGGTAGCATATATGGCACTACTATACCGAAGATATCGCATTAGATGTAAAGATGATATTGAACACAAGAAGAGTATTGGTGCTTTTATCAACCCTAGGTTGCTCAGGATAGCGGATCCGAAGATTAAGAAGATCCTGGGCTTATAGGCTTCGGCCTGTAAGTTCCGGATGTACTCAGATATTGGAACACTTAAACGATAGATGGCACGTATATTGGTACAAAGATAAGATGATGATGAAGATGTCCCTGGAACACGATGAATGATTAAAACCTATGGAACGTGGCAACACTTGATCTAAGATAAATGGAGCTCTGTAATTATAGTTATCAGCCGAAAGATGAAAAAGGGCTGCGTCACACCTTTCAAACTTAATAGCGCCGTACGATGGCCTGAGGAAATGTGCTCCTTGTGAGACTTTTGTTGACGTTAAATAAAGAAATAAATAAAAAGTATCAATACTACTACATCTAGCGACGAAAACGCTAAAAGTAGAATACGAAGTTCTTTTCTAGAACTGATGCGTAATTCTTTTGCGCTCTTATGCGTGCTCGTACTGTTCAGTGCAACGTCATCGTATGCTTCCGAGTTCTCTAAGATTATTGAATTCGGCATTTCAGCTGTGTTGAATAAACCAGCTATATATCTCAAGGATGAACTTATAACACTTATCAAACGCGATCAAGGTCTTAAAAAATACGATAGAGAAATCTACAGAACTATACTACGCGTTATACAGAAATATAAGTACTTTAAGGGCGAAGCACAAGGAAAAAGCTCGTCACAGTTTAAAAGTACCTCATTTCAACTAGAAACCAAAAAACTGATCGGATTCGGCGGTGAACGAGCACCAGATAACATGGTAGACCAATTCCTAGGTTTTTGGAAAAAGGAATACCGAAAGACTTGGCGTGTTGGCTCTAACCCGCTTACTTGGATGGTAAGGAACACAATGGTCAGGACAACGACTTCTGTAAGGTTAAGATACACTAAAACAGGATACGCAGTATCGTATTCTTCAAGGCACAGTTTCGAAGATGTTTTGGATCTTAGACCGAGAAGAGTTGGAAATAATGACTTTTCTGTCATGTTGAGGCCTAAGCAGAATCCTTATGATGCTGTTACTGTGTTCTTGGGTACTATGTATCATGATGTTCTTCGTAGAAGAGATGATATTAAAGTGAGAGCAACTTGGCACAACCATGGTATTTCTTATGGAATTTGGAGATTTCTGAATTGAAGAAACTGTTTTCTATTTTAAGCTTTAGACTCATAAACGCAGTCCTTATGTAAAAAATGTGTATTCAATAAATAACTATTACCTGAGTGAGGTATAGAGTTGAGCTTAAGACACAACCATAATCTCTGTGCATTGTGAAGGGAACAGACAAAGGTATTGTCCTCATTTTTCAATTGTGAGTGTGTTTATTGAAATGGTAATATCACATACAATGGACTATTGTCCGCGTCATTAAAAGTCAAAGTCAAAAAACCAGATCACATTTATTGATTTTTTACCACGTTTCTTTCCAACAGAAAGTTTTTTAACAATAGCAACACTCCAACCGTCAATGATCTGTCAAGTGAGGAACAATGAATTACGTTCAGGGTATAAGCAATAAAGACCCATTTTGTACTTCATGTGTTTTAATTGAATAAATTTAACAGCATTTGTAAACAGTCAAATAAAGTAATTATCACGTGGACTTCAACTCGGTTATCTTTATTAGTTGCGACCACCTAACAGAAACTTACCGCGAAGTACGTGATATATAAGGAAAGTTTATATATTGATATTAAGGTATAATCTAGAAGAGGTTGTACGTTACGTTTTGACCATTTGACAACAAAATGGAGGGAAAATACACAAACAATGCTAATCCGCGCATATTTGACCTTATTGCGCTTCCAAATGAACTAATAGTTCATATTCTCAAACAAGGGATTTATACACTTCATTCGGCCCAAACATGTCACTATTTGCGAGATATTGTCCACAACCACGTTGGATATAATGCTATCAATATTCGTTGTGTAAGTCAAGTGAACATTCTTTCTGGCAGCCCCTTACTCCTGAATACACCTATTCACGTGCTCTGTATTTCAATACTTGATAAGCACATCAACATGTTAGCAGGTGTACATACTATCAACTTAAACACGTGCGAATTGATTACGGATGAGGGTATAAAGGCTTTGGCAGGTGTGCATACAATTGATTTGTATGGCACAAATGTAACAGATGAAGGTTTGAAGGCTTTGGCAGGAGTACATACAATTTGGTTGTGTCAGTGTGCAGTAACAGATGAAGGCATAAAGGCTTTGGCAGGTGTACATGAGATTGATGTATCGTGTACAAATGTAACAGATGAAGGTTTGAAGGCGTTGGCAGGAGTACATACTATCAACATAAGCATGTGCGACTTGATAACAGATGAAGGCTTAAAGGCGTTGGCAGGAGTACATACTATCAGCATAAACATGTGCGAATTGATAACAGATGAAGGCATAAAGGCGTTGGCAGGTGTACATATAATCGAATTATCATATGCAGATGTAACAGATGAGGGTATAAAGGCGTTGGCAGGTGCGCACACTATAAACTTACATGAGTGTTGGTCAATAATAGATGAGGGCATAAAGGCGTTGGCAGGTGTACATACAATCGAATTATCATATACAGATGTAACAGATGAAGGCTTGAAGGCGTTGGCAGGAGTACATACTATAGAACTTCAAGTTTGTGAATTGATAACAGATGAAGGCTTAAAGGCATTGGCGGGTGTACATACAATTGATTTAGAAAGTACAAACGTAACAGATGAAGGTTTGAAGGCGTTGGCTGGTATACATACTATCAGCATAAGCATGTGCAAATTGATAACAGATGAAGGTGTAAAGGCATTGGCAGGTGTACATGCAATCGATTTATCATACACAAATATAACAGATGAGGGTTTGAAGGCACTGGAGGGTGTTTCTATAATAATAATGCTTGGTTGTAAATCAATAACACTTGATGGTATTATTGCATTGAAAGAGAAAGGATGCACTGTCAAATATAGCAGAGTCAAATGAATAAGATTGATTGATTCAAAAACTTTGACATGCTCTGAAGAAACAAGCATCAGCAGCTATAAAAATAACCCAATATTCTCGTAATACAAATTAATTTATTTAGGAAGTTTTTTTCTTTTTTGCTTTTTAGTTTTCTATCTCTGTATAAGATATACTAGAACCTGTATAATCCTGAGTGGACATATAATCTTCTTGAGAATAGTACGGCTCATAGTCTGATCGTTGTACACCATAATTATTTTCTGAACCTTTAAGTTGTTCGCTCTTTTTCCTTTAAAAGGAAGTTAGAAAAAAAAAGAAACTTAAGTTTTTTGGGGATTACCTAGCGCTTAAGAATATTACGTATGTAAGACAAGCAAGCTATATGTAAAGTTAAATACGTAGATATTATTGAGATTGAATGACAATACGCACGAGTTCTAATAATCGATACACAACCTGTACACAAAAGAAATATTTCACTCCTTTGTCGGTTTCTTCTCCACCGTTTGGCCATCTTATAAGAGAAACAATAACTAAAATCATGAAAAGCACTGTGATTAATGTAAGAACGATTAACATATACAAAGCCTACGACTCATAAGTATAAAGGAGGTCTACGTAACGTGAAAAATTTCAACAATGGAAAAAAAAATCTGACACATTGTGACATTTTAGGAAATGTGTAAACAAAACTTCTCTCTGCTTACTTTCATCAACCAAGCTTTTCTTGCAAAGTACAACTTTGATAGTAATTTATATACAGCACGGCCTATTATAACAAATATGATCATCTGAAAAGAAGCAATAGCCTAAAAGTGCAATCAGCTAACTAATTAAAGGCAGTATCCATTTGAAGAAAGTTTGTCGTACAATGAGGAGGCCAGCATAACCTACAGCATATCGTGTTGCAAACCGTAGAGTTACATAACGTTCTGATACTGAAAGAGCTATAATATCAAGTTAATAAGGATGAATATCATGCTAGTGAAGCACCTATTTGCAAGCACAACATGATAGGAATAAGCAAGTAAAAAATACGCTTAACCCACAGCAACAATACAGACTTATTTATAACACAGTAAATCTCTAACCTATAATAAAGAGAACATAAATAAGTAAGAACAACATGATAGAAACATAGCGATAAAAATAATAACAAGATATCCTATCTGCATCAAACAAAAGCAAAAGTCGGCTAACATTATGAATAAAAGTAAACTTATGGCATTGTTTTTTTGACGTTTACTGCCTTTAAAATGTAATAAAACAGCATACTAGAAAAAGACGTTAACGTCTTTATCATTTTTTTCATAACAATTTGGAAAAATAAACGTTCTAAAGACCGTTGGCGTTTCGGAAAAAAAAAACTTCAAAAAAAAAAAGTAGTTTGAGTTACCAAATAGCATTAGCCAGAGAAAACAAAGAATAACAGCCCCAAATGCCTAGTCCAAAAAGCAAACTATCTACCCAATATGGTGCTATTTCACGAGACCGATGTGGGTCAAGGAACATGTACAAACTGCGCTCTAAAAAAGAAGAATGTCAAAAAATAGTAAGATTTATGGTAATTCGTGAAAATCGCCTTTGATTGACACATTGCGGGTAACTTGCGCTATCTAGCGTACCTAGCGTAGTAAAAAGAACCAGACCCCATATTCCACACATGATTCTCTTCATTGTTCCATCGTATGTCTTATCTTTACTGAAAGGAGAAGGTGGAGTTCTATTTGGCGTAAGTGATGCGATAGGCGTACAAAGAAGGTACTTTGAATTTGAAATGTCGACTTTGCTCCACAACAGTCCACCGTATGTTCGTATTACTTTATATAGCGAAAATAGGAACAACAGTCCAAACAGCGCGCCTCCAACATACATATACGCAACTGTCCACTGTCCAAGTAATTCTTTAAATCCTTGCCTGCACATAGCCCCTATAGAACGCTTAATGCGTAATCAAGCAGAATTCGTTGCCGTTTGTACCCGTAAATGAAGGAATGCAGTTACACACCCCAGAGTTGCAGTGACCATTGTGAAAACAGTCTGAATCTGTTTTACAATGAGTCATTAGGCATGCTAGCAAATGCGCAAATGGTAACTTCCATTTTAAGTGTGCTTTTTTTAGCTAAGCGCTGCCTTGAGGCGGTAAAATGATAAACAAGTTAGCACAGAAGCCTTTCTGCATTCTTGACGGTGGTTTAGCGACTTCTTTAGAAGCAAAAGGCTTAAAACTCAATGAAGACCTTTGGTCAGCATACTGTCTGGTAGATAACCCTGAGGCAATACAGAAAGTGCACTTAGAATTTTTGCGTACGTTTTTACGGTTTCCCACATGTAATACCTTCCAACAACATTTAGATGCTGGTTGCGACATTATAACAACTGCGACATACCAGGCATGTCCAAAACACGCAAAGTGGGTTGTAACGCTATTCAAAGGCTTCGAGTGAAGCATTTGCAAGGGTTGGCATCGACAAGGAGCGCTATGCAGCACTTCTCAAGTAAAAACAGTAAAATGTGACATTTGACACTTACAATGTGAAGAACAAGCGTCGATTTAGCAGTCAAAGCCCGAAATGAACACACTCTAAAAAAAAAAACGACACGGACGATACTGCAATAATAGCGGCGTCTCTAGGTAATGACATTGCGTTATATAGTACTAACTAACCGGACTAGGTTGTTATGGGGCTTTCCTTGCTGATGGAAGTGAGTATAATCCAAAATATGCAGCTACAGTATCTGCAGACACGTTAAAAGCATTTCACAAGAATAGACTGGATATACTGGCTGATGAGGAGTACGTTTAGAAAGTTGTATACTAAAAGAAGTGACGAGATAAATAGAAACGTTGACGTTTTCGCTTTTGAAACCGTGCCATGCCTAAAAGAGGCTGTAGCTATCGGCCAACTCCTTAGCGAGTCGTACAAAGACAAGGAAGTACGCCACAATAATCTTTATACGCTGCACTGTACGCTTATAATCATCAAAGGCGTGGATCAGCTTTTCTTGTAAGAACGGTGAGGTTACGAATAACAATGAAGATATTGGCACGTGTGCTAAAGAACTGGAGAGGTATAAACAAGTAAGTAAAGAAAAGGAGATGGTTTTGTATTCATTGTGCTGATTGCTGATCACTGATGTTGATAGGTTGTAGCTATAGGCGTAAACTGTACAGCTCCTCAATATATAACAAGTTTGATAAAAAAAATTAAAGACAACTCTACAAAACCCATTATTGTTTATCCAAACTCAGGAGAAGGATGGGACTCTAATAATGCAACGTGGCTTCCAGGAGAGAAAAATACAGGTGACTTCCGAGCTGTTGCTCGTAAAACTAAAAAAAAAACCTTCTTACAAAGTATAAGGTTCCCTTGCTGATAAAGCGATTGAGTGGATAGAAGCAGGTGCAAGCGTTATCGGTGGTTGTTGTAGAATATCAGCAAGTGATATAGAAGCTCTTAAGAAGTCACTGATGAAACATCACGAGAGAACTATGTAGCTATAATAAGTTTATTCAAGAAAGATTTCTGTATGGTTTTTTTACAGCGATGTAAGGTATTCTAAGCAAGTTTCAAGAATTGCATTAGCTGTTCGTCTTCACAAGCATTATCAAAGGCTTCAAAGTTACCACAGTATTGATCGCCATTACAGATTTGAGGAGGCAATGCTAAGTGAAAGGTCAGAGAACGGAAAAAAAAAAAACTTATTTGGATCCGCCTAGCGCATCTGCTGTAGCACAGCGCGCTTTCGCTGAGCGTGTAAAATACCTTTTGGATCCCCAGCAAGCTCGCGCATCTTTTCCTTATCTGCCGTTCCCTTGGCAATGTCTATTATGTTGATAGGTATCTTCTTGCCTTCTAGAACCATCTGTATCTTCTGCTGACGCTTTTTAATTACTTGACTGCTTGATACAGTTGCGAAGTATAAATCTATCGTTGCCATAGCGTAAATGAGTGGTTTGCTGTGCCAAAACTGCGAGACAAGTCAAGCTCACATTTCTAAAACCCAAATCCAATCACTATCCCACAAGACAACGTAAGAACGCAACTAATCGCTCTCACATTGCTTACTTTACTCCAGCGAGTGCGTTTCAATAGCGGAAATGTTTGATTTCGTTGTAGGAAATCTCGCCACGTTCCTCCTTGCCATTATAGCATTTTGACGCTCTCTTGCACTTGTTCAGTGACCTTGATCCATTTAGCACCTATTCGCACTATTTCAACAGCATAATTTCCGTCGTGCCATTTAGTACGGCCCACAGCAAAGTTGCATGGGTGACGTTCAAGATAGGTTGCGTGAGCGGCTTCTTAAGCTCGTAGAGCTTCCAGGCAACAGCATTTGCGCGGATTGTTCCCACCCTGGTGCGTTATTAACGCGTAATGAGCTATTTAGCAACATTTCTCGACAATTTTGTCATTATTTTCCAAATCCGTTTGTTAATATCAAACCAGAGCCTACATGGACCAGTGTGAACCTGGGAATATTTGTTTGCAAAGAATGTAGCGGAATACACAGAAGTTTGGGTACGCACATCAGCAAGGTGCGATCTATACAATTGGACAATTGGGCGTCAGAAGAAGTTGAGGTACACCAAATAAAAAAGTCAAACCATCATGCATATTGTTTACAAAAACGCGTGTAGTTCATGCGAAATAGAGGGAATCTCCTTTCTAATAAAGAATTTGAGCGCCATGTAGAAGATTGGGTTATGCGCCCAAAAGGTGCCTCAACACCGAGGTACGCTTGTAATACATTCACCTCCACGCATACAAATGCTCGTCACGCGTGTTGCACTCTTTTTCTTGACTT
The DNA here is from genome assembly GCA_038496445.1 of Trichosphaerium sp. ATCC 40318. Taxonomy (NCBI): domain Eukaryota; phylum Discosea; class Flabellinia; family Trichosidae; genus Trichosphaerium; species Trichosphaerium sp. ATCC 40318. The sequence goes on from JALMLS010000374.1 coordinate 26,105, forward strand.
GCTTCTCTGGTCGCGTACTGTATGTTGTGAAACATACCTTTGCATACAAGCGAGCGTCGCATGGCAACACTTGCTTTTTTTTTTGCATTTTTTTGAACTTCGTGCATCAAAAAACTGTTTAATGTTAATTCTAACTGCGTTTTTCTGTTGTTTAGGTACATTAGACATCATTATATCAAATGCAAATATGAAAAGAAAAAATACATGTCACGAGACAACGGTGAACCTATGAAGACAGGTTGGGCCACAAAACAAGGTGGTAAAGTAAAAACATGGAAAAGACGATACTTTGAACTTAAAAACGGCGTAATAATGTACAGCAAGTCTCCTGAGGTACTTCCCAAGACGTCACAAATGAAGCTGAAAACTTTATTTTTTTTCTTGTATTTTTTTAACATTTTTTTGTTGTACAGGCTGCTACTTTGGGTGCATTTGATTTAGGTAATGCTGATGTACAATGGATGCCTGATAATCATATTTATGATAAGCATAAGAATATATTTAAAATAATAACACCAAAGCGTGTTTATTTCATTTCTTGCTTTGATCAACTTGATCTAGTTGATTGGTTAGAAAAAATACGTGCTTCTAAAAAAGTTATGGGATCTTTTAGAGCGTCACGGTGATGGGAAAGAAGGTGAATATTCTTAGAGAGAGAGCTCGTTAGAGATAGAGAGAGAGAACTCGAGCTCTAGCCCTTCTTTAATTTTTTTTATTGTACAGAAAATGTAAATAAGTTATCTTTCCAATAAACTATGTATTACAAATTTACGTTATCATATTGTTTGAAGTATGCAGTTCGTACAGAAAATACGCTAAAAAAAAGGATTTGGAACGTGATATTTTATGGATTATCATGCCGAGTAGAGGATTGTTTCAGAGAACGAAACCGATACTTAAACTGATTTAGTTTTTGGATGTAGGAACCCAACACAGGAACTCTTGTTGTCTCCAAGATACAAAGTTCTTTAGTCGTTTGCACGTATTAAAACAGAGCAGGAACTCATAGTCGCTATCCAAGTTCCTATGGCTTAATTAGCAAGCCAGTACTGCCGCGAATAACGAATAACTACTTACATAGAAAGCCATGGCTGAGGACTTTAGTTTCCTTGATGCGGAATACGACCCATGTACAAACTACTTGTTTTACAATTCTAACTGCTCTTTAAAGTCGAAGAGAGCGCAAACGACAGTTATATTGATATTGTAGATTCTCAAACAATGATTGAAGCTGTAGCTCCTCACTCTCAGTATCCTCAACAAATACACTTAGATGAGGAACCACCACAAAATGTAAACGAATATTACAATCCATATTCAAACACGAGTGAAGTTATATATGCAGGCGATGCTATGGGCATGGACGTTCACCTCAGCGAACAGTCACCCATTGAAGGACAATACTTTGCTACTGGCTCGGGTGGTCAACTTTCAATGCTCGAGAACGAACTCTCTTTACCTTCAAACGATTGTATGGATGTAGACGATCACAATATTGGTATGTAACTAGCTTGCAAACGGATAATAAACTCACTCTATGTTAGATTTGAGGCTAGGACCCAATCAACAAAAATCAGTAACAAGACCAGCATGCGGCAGAAGCGGAGTACGTTATGTTACATTTTTTCGAATAAATCTCATTAACATGTTTACTTTTCTGCCAGGGTGGGTTGTTAACAGTAGAGTAAAAGACGAACCACTCTATTGCGCGGAGTGTGAGGGATTTAAAAGCAAAAAAATCAAGTGTCGCGTAGTATTAGAGAAGAGAGCAAAAAAAGGTGTAATTCCGAGAACAAACAACGAGCTGTTTTTTATTGGTAAGCCTAAAACACATGACAACAAGTATGAGATCCAAATCGCTTTCGCATACGCTGGAGAATATACTATCTTATTTGTATACAAACACTTGAAGGTTTCTATTCATGTAACGGTTCGAAGTAACAGACCAAGAACATATCCAGAAAAAAGCGAGAATCACGGATTATTTAAGAATGAACTAGTTAGCCTGGCAGGCTCCAAATTTTTGAAAGGACTACCAAAAAAAGAGGTACCATATCTTGTTTCATAACGTAGTTCATTAATTGTGCCTACGATGTAGTTAAAAAACACTAAAGTATGCCTCAAAAAAGATGTTAAAAATCACTTCATGCAAACGCTTTTTAATTCACAGTATGTGACTTGCTACCGTTTCCTCACACGTGACCTTTTATTGTAGAATTAAAGATCCAAATCCAAGGGAAAACAACGCCTATGTACGTTTTACGTTGCGATGAGTGTGTTTGGCGTACCAGCACATCAAGCGACTAACTCTTTTTTTTTGCGCAAGAGGTGGCAAGGACGACATGGTAAATTTCATGAGAACACTCTCGAGCTTAGAACAGTAAAAAAGGATCATTTTTTTGTTCATTTCAAAATTGCATGGGGCGATAAAGCCAAAAGGGTCGGAAAAGATCTCAAAATGAAAATAGATGTACGTCTTACTTTTTTTTTGTGTACTTTTTTTGCGCAACAATTTGTCAATAAAAATATACATGAAAGCTGTACTTGTACTCTTGATGGCGCATGTAACCGAACAAAATTGATTGAAAACAAAGACAAGCAGCTTCTTTTTCTTCTCTGTAGCGAGACTATTGTTAACACTTATTTCTTAGAGAGACATCAAAGAAACACTACACAAACATAAGATATACTGGGTTCCAGATGCCAACACATTGTTTATCTGGCCTACCGATTATCCAAAGGCTGTTGCTTTTGATAGTTTCCATGACGATGATATAAGTACTCTTGAATTTTTTATAAAATCAAACAGTATTATATGCATTAGCCTAAGTAATTTGAATTTTGAATAAGTAGTGAACTTTGCCACGTGGATCTTGTACAAAACTCCCAAAAATAAAGTAACTTGTACCATGTTGGCACCAATGTATAGATCGATTTAATCTTATAATTTACACTATTTTTATTGCTTAAACAACACCATACCGTGATTTTAGTCGAAGAGCAGTTGCATGTGAAAAATGACTTAGTTTTGCTATTGCTATTTTTTCAGATATTCTAAAAGTTATGGCTTGTCTCATACGCCAAGATAATTTTTTATCCCGTAACATATTCTCATCTTGTTTGTATGTTGTCTTAAATGTATCAAGCGTATATACACACAACTTGTGTAAAATTAAGAGAGCATCAATCTCGTGTAAAATCCCCACTAAGTGACTAATGAGCAAGAAAAAAGAAGGAAAATTGTGCTTTTGCTTACTTTTTTGACCTTGTATTACTTTTGACACGTGATATGAATCAAACCTAAACAACAGTGAGAATATTATTTGGTATTCGCCATACATAGATGCTTTGTTGAGGGCGAGAAGTCGGCCTATTATTAAGTTTGGCTTTGTTAGACCAGTTGAAAAAACATCAAGTCCGTTTAGAACTCTGCTAACAATAGAGTACACTACTTTGTCAGCACTATTATTCTTAGGTATTTTTAACCGTCCAAGATGTCCTTGTGTATCAATCAAAGCGAACCCATAATCTTTCAATAGCTCTGTGTTGCTTGTAACACCATAGTTTGATAAAACTTCGTCGCCTAAAAAATTTATTTATAAGCAAAGTGATCTTGGAACTGGTTGAGCAAATTAAATATCATCAAAACTGTTCATGACAGGTAGTAGACAAAGTAACGAACCAGCTTTCCAATTTTTTGCACTATTAAAAAATCCAAGCCTAGTGTTATGTACTTAGTAGTTAAACACTAAAACGAAGAAAGAATGAAGCTATTTTTTTTTACTTGTTTGGACCAGATAGGGCTGTTTGATGCATAGTAGATGACGGAGAGTGGTTGAAAATATCAAATAAAGGTAATATCCACAACCTTTGTTTTGGTAGTAATCCCTATATTGACGTAAGTATAGCAATCGAATAGAACAAGTTGAGTCTTAAGACGCAAAAGCTGGGCTTCTTGTTTTTTTCTTTTTTTTTCTTTTTTTGTTTCTTACCTCTTCGTTCCAGTATCTAGAGTGTATCATACTAATAGCCCAACAGAACTCTTCATAATCCACATTTTTTCCAATCTTAGTTTGTAAATCTAATCTGTTGTAAACGCTTTTTATTCGGCTCTATAGCTTTGTTGATGAGTTCAATTATATGTGCCACCATTCTCTTACAAACGTACCCTTTCCTTTCTAAATCTTTCGTAACTACTAGTATATCTCAAAGCCTTCATTTCATCTGGAGTAAAGAAGAGAATTGTACTGTTCTTAAGACATATGTCAGAAGCAAACAAGTACTAGATATTTCAACTTACATCACGTGGTAGACTATCTATCCATGGCCACCATGTACTCTTGTGACCCAACTTATGTTTCTCTACCAGCATATAAACTGCAAGACAAGTTGGTAGGGTTTCTTTGCTACAAAGAAAATCAGCAATACTGAACGTCAGCCAAGGAAAATGCTCGTACCTATAGATATCATGAACAGCTTCATTGACTCGTTTAAAAACTGGAGTCTTCTCGTTGAATGTATGGGCCAACGAAATAATGGCCAAAGGTTCTCTCATGTCTATAGATCCGGTGGCAAAAGCCCCGATACCCCGTGTAGGTGACCACCGCAATTCTGAAGCAAACAGTTACCAACAACAGAACATTTCTAAGCTATACAAACCAATTTTTGGATGTAGTTGTCCTCCGTCTTTCTCTATCCAATTCAAAAGCCTTTGTATCTTTCTACGTATATCTGGAGGTGTGGACAAATCAATTTGACTCTTACTGTTTACCTCAATGGACTCCATTACTAATTTAGCTCCAACACTTTTTGCAATCCGAACTTTGTCAAATGATATAACTTAAGAAAAAAATAAGAAAAAATAAGAACAAAAACGCTTTCGTCGTACTAGCGAAGTCATTTGCATTTGGTATGACATAGCCTTCACTTAGTACTTTACCGTACGACGAAAACAAAACTGTGTAAAGCTCGTATTCAACAACACAACTGGCAACTAACTGTCCGTCATCTCTTGAAACTGCTCCAAGTGTTAGCAACTCAGTTAAAAAAAATACGATTTTGTTGTTACCTAATTTCCATGGCCCTTTATGCGAATCAGTTACATGAAGTGGAGTTGAACTCCATACGAGTTCTGAATCTTTAGCAGTGTATTTTGATACAGTTAATAACCTCTTCTTCTTGTTGGTGTTTACAATCAAGGCAAACACTACAAACCCTTAGAATTAACCAAAAAAAAAAAAGTGATCATGTCCTTTAAGAAATTACACATACTATTGCCTTGTTTATCCCATGCAATTTGTTCTAGTAGTTGGTGAATATGTGCACAGGGGTTTTTTAAATATGTGAACCTGCTGGAAACTCAATATTAGGCATGGATCTTTGAACAAGACCGCTTGAAGAAAGAGAAAAAAATCCATTATTTTTTCCTATTTTATCATCCCAATGGTGCCCTTTGAATTGTTGCACAACTATACCATCACTATGCTTTTGAAACAATCTTATTTTGTCTTCAGTAGTAGAAGTACCGATCTTACTAAATACATATATCCCTTGTTGTGTCAAAGATGCTAAGAATAACCCTTTAAATTCATCAGTTGTTTCATGTAAAGTCCTTAAAAAAATAAAGTTAGAACGTTGTTTACAGTCTTCCACCAAAAGCACCCTTCAAATTCAATTGACGTTGCATAGTCTCCAGCAATATAAACACTACCGTCATATACAACAACATCATGTATGGAAGCAGTTTGCCAACTAGTAGTCGTAAGTAACGGATACATTAATTTCAAAAACTGCGAAGAACCTATCAGAAAAAACACAGCTGCCTTCGTTGAAGATTGCAATAAAAAATCCTCCTACAGGTGCTGCTTGGATCACGTGATCATCGACAATGTGCCATGGTTTTTGTGCTGGGTTGATATAATGTTTAGACACTCATAACAAAGCAATAGGTGTTGATATATCGCGTACATTTATAGTTAGAAGCTACCACAACGAAATTGTTTCCTGATTGGATTACAACTCGGTTTTTAGCGTCAATAACGTTTATAGATACAGCCCAGAGGCACTGATCGCTTTTTGAGTCGTAGTACGCCAAAATAACTTTATTCGTGTCCTGCTGTTGTTTTCATCAATGAAATGAACTAAAATGCGTGCGGGGTACCTTGGTAGGGTTGTATTGGGCTGACGAGCATGAAAATGGATGCTTCGCCGATAATATAAACGCTGAACCTCGTTTTGACGTATGGGTAGCGTGTATTCGTAATCCTGGTTGTTTATTCAGGCCTTTAGCGTAAATTATGAAACAGCTTATCAATATGTAGTAATAGAGCGTATGAGGTACTCTCATGGCAACGTAGATACTCCAGTGTCACTCAAAAGGCGTTGTCACGAACTGCAAAAAACTTAAGCAGAATAACTGCTATTCCGCGTATTTCGTTTTTGTGAGGTTAACCAGTGACAAAAGTACCGCTAACATACTGAAATTTTAATCTGTCAATGAAAAAGGTCACGTGTATTCGATAAACATACAAAATAACTGCTGTCAGGTATTCAGTTTAAGATTTGTTTGGGCACAACCACAACGGCATTGGTATTATAAATTATTAACTTGAAAGGAAGCACAATAAAACCAAGGTGGAATTCGAACTGTAAGTAAAATAAACCTGTACTTCAGTAATGGAGTATTTTATTGACAAACATTTTCGGGTTTTTTTTTACTTACATCTCAATACGCTCACCATCTTCATCCCACTCCTCAAAATCAGTTATTTCTTTTGACCCATCATCAGCAAGATTAACATTATAAGTACTGTTTAATTGCCCATTCCTATGCCATTGTTTATAAAGTCCGTAAACACAACCATTAATCTTAAAACACTGAAGCCACATTTGACCATTATCATACCACTTCTCATACTTTCCATTGTGCTCCATATTAGTCATATAATACCTCGCCTTGAGTTGACCATTTTCATACCATCTATTAACCTCACCATCTGTAATACCATTTACCTGTGTATATTGTTGATAAAGCTGACCATTTCTGTACCACTCTTTACAAATACCATCAAGTTTTCCGTCTTTAAAATGTTGTTCAAGGTAGAGTTGTCCGTTATCGTACCACTGCTTAGCAATACCGTATTTCTTTCCATTCTTTGTTGTACAAAGTACTTTAAGTTGTCCGTTATCATGCCAGTGCTTACATTCACCTTCAGTCTCACCTGACTTCATTGTACACTTCTTTTCAAGCTGTCCGTTGTTGTGGAATGATTCGTATTCACCTTCGAATTTATCATCTACCTTTGTACCTCTTATACTCATAATACCATTAAAATGATACTGATGATAGAACCCATTAGATTGGTCATCCTTCTTAACCGTATCAACAAATAATTGTCCATTATTATGGTACTCCTTGAAAGGTCCTTCTTCATTTCCGTTTTTCATTTGACAGTTTATTCTTAACTGTCCATTATCATACCACTCATTATACTCACCTTCCTCTTTACCTTCTTTCATAAAACAATGAACTTCTAATTGACCGTTTCTATGCCAATCCTTAACTTCACCTTCCTCTTTACCTTTACGCATTAAACACTTTGATTTGATGTTACCGTTATCGAAATAGTTTAATACTTTTCCTTCTTCTAAATCATCTTTCATAACACACTCTACTTTTACTTGTCCGTTCTCATACCACTCACGGTAAGGACCCTGATCCTTATTATCTACTCTTGATACTTCAACCTTTAGTTGACCATTTTCATACCATTGTTTATGAGGACCAGTCTCCTTGTCGTCTTTCATAGTTGAGAACAAAGATATTTGTCCGGACTCATAAAACTCTTTGAAATCTCCGTTTTCTTTGTCATCCTTTAGGATCCATTCAAACTGCAACTTACCACTACTATACCAATTTCTACGAATACCATGCCTCTTACCATTAATAACGTGACCCCGAACGTGTAATTGTCCATTCTTGTGCCACGCGAGCCACTCTCCATGCTTTTCCATTTTTTCGTTGTAATGCGTCATTATTGCCGCTTTTTTACATAAAGTATGCCTATAAACGCACGTGAGTCAAGCGGGATACGAAATAAAAAAAATTCTCTTCAAAAAAAAAAAAGATAGCAATGCACACGTGTGGAAGAAAACAGTTTTAAGCAGTCGGAAGGAGATAGAATCGTAGATTTTTTTTTCGAGTTTTTTTTTTAACTTCTCGTACCATTTGGTGAACGTTTCTGCGTTATATGTGCAGATTAGTTGTTGTACATCGCGAGGGAAGTCAAGAAACGATATTTTACGCGTTTTTAATTGATCTGGGTTCAATAAGCGTTATTTGTGAAATTAAGAACAGTTTAACGTACCATCTACCTTTAATCGCTTATTCATGACCTATGGCATGTTATGGTCGCGAAAAAAGAAACGCTCGTCTACATTTAACGCGTAGTACTACGCAAAAAAGGGATAGAGAGCATAATAAACGTACGCAGTTGCTTCTTTCAGCTCTTACGTTAGCTGGTGTTTGAACACTACGACCCCAAGTGCTATTAGTACAATAAGCTGCGCTTCCGTTACTTGCTTTAAGTTGTAGGCTTCTTTGTTGAAAAAGTGCCTTAACAGCAGTTACGTCCGCGGACTATTTATCATCACAGCTCCGCCATTGCTCTAAAAGCATGCTTCAGTCATCTAACGAGCTATCAGGGTATGTTTTGTATATTTTGACCCGTGCACGTTTTTTTTCATACTTCTTTGTTTTATCGTATTCGCCATTTATTGTACCAATACGCATTTCTAGGCCACTGGAATTGCTTTGGCTACCAACAGAAATTATATTTTGTATTCTGGCGTTTTTGGGCAGGAAATGCCGTATATCTGCCACGTTTGTTTGTAAACTCTTTTCTACAATCATTTTAGAGCATTTGGGGTATTTAACGGTGACAGTCAAGTCAAGAGAAAATCTAGTCACGCTGGGTGGTAGTCCTCTTTTAAAAAATACGAAAATAGTTATTCATTACGATTTTATAACGACTTACGATGAATGGCTTCAAGAAATGGCTGGTGTCCATACAATTGATATTTCTTGGGCAAGGTTAACAGATAAAGGAGTTGAAGCACTCTCTGGGGTTCACACTATTAACCTAGCAAAGACAGTTATTACAGACAAAGGACTTGCAGCACTCTCTGGAGTACACACTATTAATTTAACTGATTGTGAAAATATCAGTGACAAAGGTATCATTGCCATTTCAGGTAGTGTACAGAAAATACTGCTTGACCAATGTGACATTACAGATAAAAGTGTAAGAGCACTAACAAATGCAACTGCAATATCTTTTGGTGATTGTAAGAGAATTACAGATGAAGGAGTAAAGTATCTGTTAACACGAAATCAAACAACAAACAAACTTAAACAAATTGATCTTGCTTTGCACTCAAATATCAAACAATGTGTTGAAACTTTTGGCTGGTATACCTTGTGTAGGGCTTGCTCATTGTTTCCAAATAACAGATGATGTTATACAATGTCTTGTAGGTGCACAGCATATTAACTTGAATTATTGTAGATCTGTAACAAATGACGGGATAAAACAATTGGCAGATGTAAAACGGATTGATATTTCAAAAATTAATTGTGTTGATGATAGTACTTTAAAGGCACTTGCTGGAGTACATACAATCTTTCTTGATTATACGTCTGTGACAGATGAAGGTTTAAGATACTTGGGTGGTGTTAAAGTTATAAGTCTTCAATACTGTAAGCACATAAGTGACAAAGGAGTGAGCAGTCTATTGGTGCACAGAAATTAGTTCTATCAGGCTGCGCACAAATCACAGATGATGCAGTTGTTAATTTAACAAGCCTTGCTGAAATTGTTTATTTTAAAACTCAAATAACAAAGAAAATGATTGATTATCTACAATGCAAAGCAACCACCAATAACATAACTACTGAGTTCATTAATTGGTGATATTGTATTTGCTCTGGCACTTTTGTACTTCTATGGAGGTATGGTTCAACTTTTTGGCTTTTGATAAGAAATAAGATCGTTTGTGTACTTTGTAATAGCGGTTTGTCTAAAAGTTGAAAGCAGTTACTTGTCATTTCAAATAAAGTTTCTGTTTTCAGCAGTATTGGTCTGTACTTACCAGGTATATCTTTAACCTCAATTATTAAAGATGCAGATGTGTCTGTACCTCTGTTGTTGCCACACAAAAGTACCCATCTGGCTTTGACGAAAGCATCTTGATTTTCTTTTTTTTCATTCTCATTACTTTCTTTTGGATCTTCAACATTTATTATTCTTCCAGTGCTTAAGAGCATCACCAAGAGACCTTTAAAACACTTAGAACTAACGCACAACAAAAAACTATTTCAAATCTTAACATAACTTTGCTGATATGTCTGTATATTCCGCTGGAATTCCAGGCGTTTGAAGAAACTAGCTGACCAACCATAGTCTGACATTACCGCACCTGGCACGCACAGATCAACAGATGGCAAGCAACAATCATCCCACTTCCCGCCCTTGAAAAAGGGACTTTTTCTGATCCAAAAAACCTGCATTTATTGAAAACTGAATTTGTGGATCCATTTTTTTGCATAAATAGCACGTGTACAAGATATAAATCCTTACTCGTGTGTTGCGTTTGAGCCACCGAGACGTTAGTATTCCTCCAAACCTGTCTTGTTGCTTGCTCTGTCTCTTGTTGGTTCTAACCTAGATTGTCGTCTAACGTGAAAGATTGGGTTCTATTAGACGCCAGTTTTTTACCATGAAAACTAAGTGTATCATTTCCCGACTTGCTTCAACAGATTTTCCGTTTCTAGTAAATACGACGCAAAGTCACGTGTCAAAAGCGATGATGTCGCGTATTAACCACTACGCTATATAAAACGTATTAACACACTCACTCTGGAGTATGGTGGAACCTTATACGACAATGAAAGCGAAAATAGCAACGCTCCAATGATCCTAATAAAGGAATAATTGGTTTCTTAGCTTTAGCAGAAAGCTGTTTCACAAGGCCGTTGTTCGAAACGCTTAACGGCACTACTGAACAATAAACATAAAACAAACAAACACAACACACAAGACAACAACTCAAATGGTAAACTGGCTAGTAGCAGTAGATGAATCAAAATTCGCCCAATGGGCCTTCAACATGGTAAAAGCTTTTTTTGTTGCCTTTCTACGCACGTGCAGATATAATCCTAACCCTTGTTTAGGCTATCGCGATGATGGACTTAAAGAACGATAAATTATTTCTTTACAAGGCGGCTCTCCCTTCAAACACACTTCTCTCACTTGTTCCAACAGCAGAGTTTCTAACAGAACACCGTAAAACTGAGGTACGCTTTTTCAGAGTTTTTTTTTTGTCTAAGAAAAACGCACCACGTGATATCTTTCTTCAAACAGACGAATGGCTAACAAACATTTTTCTTGCTGGAACGTTTACTTATTTTTTGTAGACTCACACGTGCAAGAGAGTACTTCAGTTTTATTTCGAGAAAGCGAAGAAAGCCGGTACAGTAGCAGAACTCCTAATAGGATGGACCAAGCACCCAGGCGACGGTATTTGCCAGGTATGTAAAAGAAAATCACGTGATAAAAAAGGTATCTAACTAAAATGATATCAAAAAGGCTGTCACAACAAAGAATATTGGTCACCTTGTATTAGGACGAAGAGATGCGACAAGCTTGACACGGTTAGTGTTTTTTGTCCTTTGATGAACTTCTGTGCGCTAATCATTAGTTTTTAGAGTTTTTATTGGTTCAACAACTAAGTACTGTCTGGAGAACGCTGATTGCAATGTCATTGTTGCAAAGAAGCCTTATGGTCCTGTCGAATTACACCTTACATCTCTTGCAAAGGTGATAGAGCTTGAAGAGGAAGAGCGAGAGAGAAGGGTACAGGAAGACCATTAATAATATGAGAAGTATTTAAAGGTGTTTAGATACAAGAGGAAAAACAACTCATTGCCAACGAGCAAAAAGAGAGACAAGAAACCTTAAAAGCAGTAAAGGAAGCTGAAGAGGAAGAACGTTGTAGAAGGATTTCGGAAGAATACGCCAAAGAGCTAAAGGATGAGGTACAATATTGAAAAGAAAACTCTTATCTTTTTTTTTTGAAACTAACAAGAACTTGCACAGCCTGTCATAACAATATACGAATGGAACCGCTATTAACGCACTGAACCACCTCTTTTGAAACGAATCAATAACTTTAAACTTTATGAACTGTAAATAAACAACCACATTTTAATTCTTTGGCATTTGAGTTAAGTGAAAGCAATTTTTGGACGTGGCTTTGTATGGTTCTAGGTTTATGGTACATTTTGTATCTTCCAATGATGCCATACATATTAATTTAGTCAGTGCACAAACGGATAATGATCTTACCAATGAACAGCCGTAGAAATAACATACAATCAACATTTGGTCTAGTGGAATTGCCGGCGCGTGACGTTATCAATGTTTGCCTGAGTTTTCATATGAAAAACAAAAAGGAGTATACCGTCAAACTGCTCACAATTACGATTGTATTATTTCACGTGCATCATGTGGGTATAATGGAGAAAGCTGTGTGACAGGGCATGTGTAATGTTCACGTGATTTTATCAAGTTCACGTGAATTTCGTATGAGTTTTAAGAATATTCACAACATCTTTGCATTAGCTCAACAACATAATCAAACATCTTACACAACGATAACAACAGCTAACTAAAAAACAAACTACTTACAATGGGCAAAAATAAAAGCATCCTAGAAAAAAACCTCGGCAGAAAAACAAAAGTGGAGATTGATAAAAACCCAATCACCGTCTTGCTCATCACTTCATTGAAATCAGACAAAAAAACACTCGCTCCTGAAACCCCTACAATACCATGCCCTGTTCCACGTAAATACAAAGATGGGTATTGCGGATTGATTGTATACGAAAGCAAAAAGACTATTGTTATCGCGTGCAGGGGTAAGTACTGCCCGCGTGTCAGACGTTTGGTAGCACACGAGAACCTCTTAGACAAATGCCGAAAACAAAAGATAATAAACCCAAAAACTGAATTATATACCGTTAGTGGGTGGTCTATAAAGCCAGACAGCACTTTTGGGTATAACTCGAACTCATGCAATAGACATGGCATATGCACTAATGGAAAAAAAGAATTGGCAAAATGGGAGCAGGAGTTGATCCATTCTGTATTTCAAAAGCGAAAAGCTCATTAGCTAGGAGCTGAGTTGCTTCGTGAAAACAACTGTAGATAGAAGCGCAATAAAAAGAAATATTTCACCCTTGTTTTTCTAATAAGAACTCCATTGTAAAGTCACCTTTTGCTTAGGGTTACTAGCGCAGAAGATTATAGCAAGTGACAATCCCTGAATGTTTATGTTGTCTGAAATGTTTCTGTTAGACACGATAACATCTCTGTTACAATTACTGTACCATATCACAAAAATCCAAATAAACAATCCTTACATTCTCAAAAATTCTTGCAACTTGCTAGGTGATGTGGTTGTAGAAGCGGCTGGTTGTTTAGTAGAAAACGCGGTTGTAGGTACATTCGTTGGTGGAGGCGTTGTTGGTGGAGTGGTTGGAGCTTGATTTAGTATCATTAGAATCAGAATTATGACGGTACAAATAGTATTTTACCGGCGTTTGATAAGCGGGGTGTAACAACTTCGGTGAGTAGCAGTTCAATCAATGACAGATTACGATAGAAAAGTTATTTAATGTGGTGTAATTTATTGATTTGTACAAGAGATTAATCCAATAAATGGGATGGGTCTGGCTACATTGATCCAGGTAGGGTCGCAGCGACATGGAGTCTCCTCCAATGTTGGACTAACAAGAACAAGTGAATCTAATTGAACAAAGACTCAAATTCTTCCTAACCACAAATATTATCGATAGTGCTTTCTCTGACATATGTAGTTGCATTCTTTTGTGTAGTAACGTGGCTATGAACACGAGTTCAAACTTTGTAAACCCTGGTGAAAGTTTAAGCGCCAGGCACAAGATACAAGAACTAATTGAAGCTTTCTTTGGTAACAATAAGATAATCGCTAGCATTGTCTTCGTATTGCCATTGATATTTTAAACAGACACAAAGGTGAATGTGAAGGATTTTTTAATAAGTCATTGCTACATAAATTAATGTTACATGGGACAGTACAGATCCTGCAGGAGTACAGAAATTTACAAAAAACCAGGTTAAAACGATTTTTATTTTCTTATCATGCTGATAGCTTTTACCAATATTGGTTGTACATACATCACCGGTCATGGAATTCCGCTTCATTTGTGGAGACAACATGCTTAAAAATCAGGCCAAAAGTTTGCAACTCGTGCTTTACATCCTAGATAATCAATCATTTTCTGTGTTATTTCAGTGCCCGCACAATCAATTTCATCAAGGCTTGTTAAATTAACCACTCCATCATCGGTTATTTGTGAGCAGCTTTCTATATCCATTTTCTTAACACCAACAAGACTGTTCACTCCTTTGTCTGTTATATGCCTGCAATTGTAAAGACTTATGACTTTAACACTGACCAAGTATCTTAAACCTTCATCTGTAATGTATGTTTCATCAAGAAAGATTGTATGTACTCCAGCAAGAGCCTTTAAAGTACTGTCATCGACACAATCAAGATATGAAATATCAATGGCTTTTACACCTGCCAATTGTTTTATCCCATCATTTGTCACAGACGTACAACCAACCAAGTAAATATGTTGTACACCTACCAAACATGATAGAGTATCATCTGTTAGTTGCTTAAATCTACCAATCTCAATAAAAGGTATACCAGCCAAAAGTTGCAACACATGGTTTGATAGTAGATTGCAGCCATCAAGTACAATTTTTTTAAGTTTGTTTGTTGTTTGATTTCGTGTTAGCAGATACTTTACTCCTTCATCTGTAATTCTCTTACATCTACGAAAAGATATTGCAGTTGCATTTGTTAGTGCTCTTACACTTTTATCTGTAATGTCACATTCATCAAGTTGTATCTTGTGTACACTACCTGAAATGGCAATGATACCTTTGTCACTGATATTACTGCAACATGATAAATTAATAGTATGGACCCCAGAGAGTGCTGCAAGTCCTTTATCTGTTACATCTGTCCCTGTTAGATTAATAGTGTGAACCCCAGAGAGTGCTTCAAGTCCTTTATCTGTTATTCTTGCGCCTGAAACATCAATTGTATGGATACCAGCAAGTTCTTGAACCCATTCATCTTTTATAATTAGTGAATGAATACCATGAAGAGATTTAAAACTGCATTTACTTGTTTGTAAATGATGTACCCCTGAAATATGCTCTAACATAGTATCTGTTAAGGAAATAAAATCCTTTAATTCGAGGTGATGTACACCAGAAAGAGTTTTAAAGTCATCATCACCCATTCTAAAATTGCCATGAATAACTATTTTTGTATTTTTTAAAAGAGGACTTGCACACAGCATGACTAGATTTTCCCTTGACTTGACAGTCACCGTTAAATACCCCAAATGCTCTAAAATGACTGTAGAAAAGAGTTTACAAACAAACGTGGCAGATATACGGCATTTCTTGCCCAAAAACGCCAGAATACAAAATATAATTTCTGTTGGTAGCCAAAGCAATTCTAATGGCCTATGAATACGATTAGACAAGGTTCAGGAAGGAAGAATAAAAACCTTGTGCATAGCTGAGAAAACGTACTGTTGAGGGCTATTTGTAGATTTATTTATCATACTTTATGTACTTCTTAACAGGTGCTAGCACGTTGTACTATTGTATGTTTGCTTAAAGTTACCATACCTTAATGCCGACACTCTTTCCCTGTGTTTTTTTGGAACAAGGTGCACTGCTAGCTTCTACTTTACTATGTAGTTGGTGACTACCCCAAGGGGCAGTAAAAAATAATACCGTAGCAATAATATTTACAGCAACAACCCACGTGTACAGTAAAAGTCGTCTCGAATAGAAAGAAAAAAAACAGCAAAGGTAAAAGAAGGAGATAAAAGAAATTGTTTTGACTGGACATGCCTGGAGACTATAAATAGATATACATCTTGCCTATTGCGTATACAAAACCTTGAAAGAGATTCAGTGTACAGGTTATAAGTACAGAAGATCAACGGTTCGGGAGATTTTGACGTTTCCGTTGTGCCATCTAATTGAAACATACTTCTTTTCAGTAAGGTTGCATTTATTAAATGTAGTTGCTAAGGGTACATTGCCTTTAACAAGGCGTCAAGTTGATTTCTAACTGCCTTTGGACACTTGATAACACTTAAACCACCTTGTGCAACAGGAGTAACACAAGTGTAATACTTAACAGTACGAGAAGTTACACCTTCATACCAAGCAACTGTTTTCTTACCAAATATAGCGATATCATCTTCTAACATAAACATAACACGCATTGATCTATCTCCATATGTGTACTTAAACTTAGATACCTTGTATATCTCGTCTACAGCTCTTACATTCATGTTTGTAGCAAGCCTCATATTCTTCGTATTCTTTAATAAAGCGATAAATCGTCCACGTGTTAGCAATGTTTTTCTATTTTTAACCAAATGTATCGTAGATATTTTGATAAAATGAACAATCTGCTTCACCTTGAGCGTCGCCATTGTAGCTGTTGTCATTACTTTACTTTTAAGGGAGGCTATCCTAGCAGCAGGCGTAAAAGCGAAAGCAATCAATGCATCCATTCCTACATATCCAATAAACTTGCAAACTGCGTGAGGTTTCTCAGCTGAGTTCAGATTTCTATAATTAGAAATATGTGTTTCAAAGAATTTCTTGATATTCGGTATACCATACTTCAATATACCATCCAACCTCTGTCCGTCGCTCTTCCAACGCGTTTTAATAATGTTACGGTAATGTTTTGAAAAAGGAGCAGCTAGCGTATATCCAATACTCTTGATATCGCGAACAAATGTTGCAAACCAGTTTTTTTGAAATCTAATAAACGCTCCAAAAAGTTTTGGAGAATCCCTGATTAATAGCGGTAATTGCGATAAAGATGTATAAGCACCTTGTCGCGCGCCTGCAAGACAAGTTGATACCTGCATTGTGAATATCTCTTGAGGAGTAGCATACCTAGGACCAGCTGAAGCAAAAACAGTCAGTTTTTTGTTGCATTGAAAGCTTGTATACGAGTACCTCCTGCTATTGCCATACATTGCCTCATTAGCAAAGATGCATGAACGAACATAACCTTCTTCGATCCAAGCGCGTTCTTGTGCCTTTGTTCGACCATTCTCACCTCCGAGACGTAAAGTGGTTTACCCCTAAGCGTATGCGTCTTTGTTTTCAAAAACTCAACCTTATCGCTTTGCGATAAAATGTACGGGTTCTTATGCTTCGTCAATTCGTGTAGGCTTTTATAAATGTACACATTTCTTGTTGGCTTTGTTATGCACGCTGTATGTGCTAACAATACTACAGACAACAAAACTAGAGCTTGACTAGCTAATGCCATAGTTGCAGGAAAGTTTGGCAGCTTTTTTGGCGAAGGTCCTGCTTAATGTGGTACCAAAAAAGATGTTCACTTTCCTTATTCGCTTATTCCAGGTTTGCAATTTTCTATTAATTCAGTTATTGGTCCGTGATCTTATAGTCTATTGGGATGTTATTATGTCCAGTTTCACGAGAAAGTGTCCGAAAAAACGCGTTGGGTCGAACAGCTGTGTTGCGAGTTTTATGCCTTAGTTAAGCTATAAAAGCTGAAGAAACTTCGCGTGTGGCATAAGGTGCACAAAACTCGCTCTACAGGTTTTATTTCCCTTTTGATTAAAATTCCTCTGCTGGCGCTCTAATTGATATAGTAGTACTCTATGCGCGTAGTAGTAGTGTATAAAGCATAGAGTAATACGGACATCCTCGAAACCTATTCAAGAAGTCACTCGAATTTTATATACACCACGAGAGCCATACACTTACTAGAAACGCTCATTTAATCTCTTGTAACATGTTCATGTAATAAACATTAAACTATTTACACAAGCATGTCACAACATCTCTTTCACCCAATGACAGGAAATTCGCACAATTTTAGGCTTATTTGCCGGAAAGCGACCAATTTTCAGCTTTTCGAAGAAAAACATACATGTTTACGTGGATACATATGTCTTCGGACAACAAATGAAATGTCACCAGATAGGTTTATTTTAAAATCTTTACACTAATCTATTACTTTTAAAACTGTATGTATTGTATTTCCTCTCCTAAGTTTCTTTTCGTACTCAAAGTTTCTCTCATTGTGCTTTGGGCATCCTTTTTCTTTGTAAGAAGCAAGACGAGTTTCATACTCCTCTGGATGCCTTGTATAAAGTCATTTTTCATAAAAACAATTTAATTGCTTTTTGACGTACTTGGCTTTGCAGTGTCTATACAGATCGCTGAGGGTCATAAACCGTTTTCTGTCAATATCGCACATGTAATGCTTATAATTTTGCATATGATGGCATCCTACATTTACTACCAAATGACATTTTGGACATTCTTGTTTGTCAGTTGCGTAGTAATGTCTACCACGTTTTTTCTTAAGTCTTATACTCTTTGTTATGTTATGCTTTTGACCTTGTTTAACCTTTGATATTAATACAAGAAGCCTTTCATGCTTTGATTTCAAGTGTTGTTGTAAATGAGCATAGCGTTTGAATCCTAAAAACAAGTTTTAAAAAAAAGGTATTAGGGTTTTTGTTCTGCTTTGCAATAGTTTAAGATCTCGCCTTTATTCGCCCTATGGATTTAAACACGTACGTTTAACACAATGACGACATTTATACTTCCTTACTGTAGTAATATGCTGCCTCAATTGAGCCTTTGTTGCAAACTTTTTCCCTGTTATTAAACACGTGAATGGTTTTTCAGGTTGTTCCTCAACAACTTTTCTTTTTCTATCTTGGATGCTCTGTAGTAACGATATAGATGTTTCATAACGCTTTAAAGAATAAAATATTAGAAAAAGAAATCCTCTAGGCGTTGTAACAATAAAGCACGTGCAAAAAAAACAATACCTTTCCAGTGTGAACATTGCAAAACGATTTTTTCAACGACCATTCAACAAAGATGCCTTGGTTCTTTTTTTTTATCTTCTCAAAGTCTGACATGAATACATCCTGAATATAACATACAGTAAATCTAACAAATCCACCATTACTAAGCCATGCTTTTACGTCTTCTTTCTTAGATTTTTCGCAATTAATAAAAAAAGTTGTATCATTTCTTATCTTGAACATTCTTCCAAAGTAGTACGATATTGGTGGTTCTATAATAGTTGTATCTTTGTCTTCTGGTAAGGTTGTTGCTTCAGGAAGTTTTTTGTTGTATCTGTTAAAATGGACATATTGTTCTTTGCGAAAACGATTTCGTTGAAAACTCGCTTTTAGTTTGTTTTCTTTGGCGTGCTTTTTAGCTATTTTTATAGCTTGAATGTTTGCTTCTGTCTCGCTTATCAATTTTTCTAATGTCTTAACACCTCCAAGAGGTTCATCGTGTACTTCCTCCAGAGGTAGAGATGGTAGTTCAGGAGAGAAAATTTCGTTGAGATTAAGTGAAACATCTTGGCAATTTACGTTTTTGAATGTTACTTTCAACGACGACAAAGGTGCCCCTGAAGAAGGCACAACTGATATAAGATAGTAACCATATTTTGTAGTTTGTATCTCACCAAAATTGGCATTAAACCCTGTTGCAAAGTGTTAAAAAAAGCTCAAACTTTTTTTTTGGTAGCAGAATATGTTGACAAAAAAGACGCACGTGTGCCGTCAGGTGATGATGTAAGACCGAAGTGGTTTGGCGTTATGCTGTACTTTGAAAAAACACAATCTATACTTGCATTAGAGCCCACATGGCAAAACAGCGAAAAAAAAGTGTAATTTATTGTAAACGCGTTTCGAAAGTGTGATGGGTTTTATTACGCATGTTTGTACGTACCAGTGAGTGTTTTAGATACTCCAGATACGTTACAACCTTGTGGTGGTTTTGGTTGGCAGTTAATCCGCCAATGTTCTTTGTTGTTGATGCTAGGTTGTGTGCTTGCCGTTGTAGTCATATTTAGTGAGTTCTGGGTTTAATTGTTACTTTCTAGTGCCAAGGGCATGCAAGACGGAAAAGAGTTCGAAGGTTTAAACGAATTTTGTGGATTTATTCAAGTTTTTTTTGTGACTTAAAATATCGTTACTTTTGACTTGTCGTAGCTGTGCGTCATCACGAAGATGTGTACCACTATTGCATGATATTGACAAGATTACAGCGCCGTTTATATTGTGCCACCACCAAAAGTACGGTTTCTAATGTCAATGAGCGCCTAGTAACCTATTCTACGCATAGGCAAAGTCGTCATGGCAGAATGGGCGGATGAGTTTCGCGAACGGACACAATTAAACGTTGTAGCGCAAGTGAAGAAAGTACGTGGCCTCAGTAAAGATAAATACTGGGTGTCGCCTATTTTGCAAGAAAAATACAAAAACTCTTTTGGAGAAGCTCTAGTAAACGTAAAGAGCGTCGAAGATATGAAAAAGCGCGTTTTACAAGCTAATACGACACTCAAATATTCTTATACATAAAAACAGAGTGGTGAGCGTTTGCTGTGAGATGGACATACCTGTTACAATGCGTGGATGTGCTACAGGCACACAAGGCCAAGTACGTCGCGTTTAGTGAGACAAAAGGACGTACACTAACGTTTTGTTGTAAAGAGCATACCTTCTAAAGGAGGTGTTATAGTGGATACTACAATGATGTCGAAGACGTTAGAGATGGATACTGAGGAAGGAACAATAAGATGTCAAGCTGGCAAACTCATGACAGATATACAAGAAGAGGCTATCGTGAAGGTGAGCGATATCACGTGCCGTTTTGTGTAAAAACTTTTGTTAACTTCTTTTAAAGGGATGGGATCTACGATTGTTCCCTGCTACTCAT
Source organism: Trichosphaerium sp. ATCC 40318 (assembly GCA_038496445.1). NCBI lineage: Eukaryota > Discosea > Flabellinia > Trichosidae > Trichosphaerium > Trichosphaerium sp. ATCC 40318. Next base: position 47,047 of record JALMLS010000374.1, read on the forward strand.
ACAGCTACAATTGGTGGATTTATAGCTTCTAGTATCGGTGGTGCTGGTAGTTTGAATTATGGTACAGTCGGAAGAGTACTACAAGGCGGGAATTATTGATTTTGATAAGGATTTATGCAAGATGAAGGAAACGTCAATGCATTGCAGATTATGACTGTTGAAGCTGATCCCAAGCTCATAAATATCAAGCCTGAAGACATAACAAAATTCTGTGGCGCACATGGACGCAATGGCATTATTACTGAGGTCGAGTACGTACACAACAGTTAGTTTTCTACTTACAATTTTTTTGTAGAATTCCACTTGCGCCATTACGCTCTTGGGTTGATTTCATTGTTGCTTTTGAAGACTTTGATAAAGGTATTGCTTTCACTCAAATGATAGCAGATACGCCAGGTATCAAAGCACGTGGTGTACGTACTTTTTTTTCGGAACTGGAAATTTTTGTGTGATGTGCACAACTAAGTATTTCCTCTCTAGCTTACAGTACATGCTTGGCCTGTACCTCATATTTTAGCCAGTCACCCTGTTTATAAAAAAATATCGAATGTACCTTTACAAAACCACCATTGGGCTATACTTCAAGTAGCAAAGAGTACAATGAACATTGTAGCTTCTTTAGCAAAAAAGAATGACATCAAAGTTATCTTTTGTCAACCTCAAACATCACAAGAAAGCTATCCTTTCCATTTAATGACATGGTGGGGTACACAGCACTTAGCTAGACGTTGGGAAAAGGAGTTTTGGACTTATTTACCAATGATGATACCTTGTGAAGATGGAGATACGCATTTCGATAAAGTAAAGGCTCTAATGAGTGTATATGGACAAGATATACGCATGCACTTCGAATACGGTGAGTTTAAAACAATTTGGTTGCTTGACGAGGCCAAAACTTCCATTTTTATTTTTTTGTTAGTTTCTATTTCTTATTTTCTATTTATTTTAGTGCGACGTGGTAGATCTATTTCTCTTATGTTATTTCCAATGTTTAAAATTGAAAAGCTAAACAATGACTTGGAAAAAATTATGTCTCAATGTAGAGATATTGGTATTACTAAGATTTTAAATATGCACTCATCGAACTTATCCGAAGCGTCTATTGACAATTTTGAAGAAAAAGAAAGCCTAAGAGAAGTATATGTTAAGAAGAATATACTGAATATACCTCATGAGTGAATAAACGGGTATAAAAGGTATAAAATCGACGTATTTGAGATGAAAGTTTGTCCAAAAAAAATTTTGATAATTTCTTATCAAGTTTTTTTTGGAATTTTCAGAATTCTTGTTTTTTGTCTTTTAGCAACTTCTCAATCGCTTTCAACTTATACTAGATTAATATACGGTACGTTTTACATGTTTTGAATGCTTTATAGTTTCGAAAACGAACGTCAGTGTATTTTTGGCTCAAAAACTTGAAAAAAAGAGAAAATTGCTTTCAATTCAAAAAAATCGTTTGATTTCATCTTTTAAACTCAACAGATGGCCTCTTCTCCTTCAAAAACAGATAAGAAATCTACCAATAGCACTAAATCTACCGACAATATCACTAAACTGCTCATTAAACAAAACGAAAAAGGCGATTGGTTAATTCCAACCGACTTACTTCCAAAGGCTGTCAAGGACAACCAAACGTCTGAAACACTCATTGTAGAAGTAAAATCAAAGCGCAGTAGCATCATAATTCCCGACATAGTTCTAGAATGGCTTCAGAGGAGAGTACGTCAACACAAACTACAACAACTAAAATTCGAAAACCAAAACTTCAAATCATTCATATTCTCACTTCCCTTTTTCCCTTCATTCCGGAAAAATACTATCACGGTCTGTAATACGTATCTTATAACGTTGTATCGCAACGCGGGAGAAAAAGAAAAGTGACAGTTTGCAAGAATAGACAATTGTTTTACAGGTTTTTTTTTTTGCTCAAAAATTACTTAGATACGATTTCTCGAACAAGAGGTAGACGAGAAGAAACGTCAAAAGGCTAAACGACGCTACTGGGATGAGTACGAGCATGCCCTATTCTTAAAAGGCGTAAAAACGTACGTTGGTCGCCAAGAATTGTAAAACACGCGTTGGTTTAACCAGCGAGTTACAAAAAAAAACACGCTAACACGTTTTTGTAGCTATGGCGCTCAAAACGTAAAGAAAATTTCAGAGCTTGTTGGTAGTAGAACACCTACCCAAGTGCGCACTCATGCGCAAAAGTATTTCAAGAAACTGGCGCGTGTTCCTTGTAACCAATATCAATGTCCCTAACAGCATTATTAGGAGCGTCAGAGCAATAAAGAGAACTATGAGCCTCCTTTAACGCCTGTTAAACGACCAACAGTGAAAAAAAGAGTGGCAAAGAAGAAGAAAACTACAAAGAAACGAAAGGCTACAGTTCGACCACTACAAAGTCGCTTTATAAAAAAGAGAAAGAAGGATACAAAGAAAAAGAAGGAAAGTAAAAACAAACGCCAACAGCTCACCAAAAAGCCAACCAAGGCGCTATGCCTTCCAGCGCTCTCTCCAGCGCAACCACCGATTGTCTCTTCAACGCAGATACCAGTGATCTCTCCAACGCCTCCAGCTCAACCACTTGTGGCCACTCCAACGCAAATACCAGTGATATCTCCAACACAAGCTCAAACACCCTCCCCAAAGAAAGTCTCAGTAGTCTCAACGCAGATACCAGTGATTTCTACAACGCAACCTCCAGCTCAACCACTTGTGGCCACTACAACGCAAATACCAGTTATAACTCCAACGCAACCTCCAACACGCGCTTCGGTACCATCTCCAAAGAAATCTTCAACAATGCTCTCTCCAACGAAGGCTCCACTTGCATCTCTAGTGCGCCCTACGAAAGCAACAACAGAACCTAATATACCCAATCGCGAACGATTGCCTCAGCCAGCTTTTAGCTTTCCTAATCCGTTCACGGTAACCACACGCGATGCGAGTGTATTTGGTGCTTCCCTAGAGTTAAATAACCAACTTGAAGAAGGTACTGATCCGTTGTCCACAGTAGGCTTCTTACATATCTTCCATCAATAGCATACCGTTTGGCTCATTCTCCTATTGGGCGGGTACTTATTTCTAGCTACGAAGCGTCTATTGGCAAGGCAGATGTGCGTTTCTTAAGTGAATCTTTGAGAACGGTTTTTCTTACCTTGTTTTTTGTCTAGCAACTAAGATACATACAGTGGCGTATTGATTGTACCTTCAATGTTCCAAACGGACAAACAGCAGCTTCTATAAGGTGGATGTACGTCATTCTTCTCATAGTTTATATTTCTGGTGCTGACGTTTTTCTTTTCAAGCACTGATGCCTTAGCCTTGCTCGCTCCTTTTCGATTCTTGTCTACGACTATACCAGTAGTAAATCAACCACCACCTATGTATATGCCAACCCTACAAGCTAATGTGATGCCACCACATTTCTTCAATAAGCATGTGGGCAGGGTACTTTTTGACCCTTTTTTTTGTAACCTTTGTAGCTTATCCTTTGTTAGCCGTGTATGGATCAAGTCAATACATATCTTAGAGAATATATTACTCAAAGTCCTACAAAGACTGAATCGACTGATGACATGAGCGGTATGTTTGGTGGTTTTTTTTTTATCTTGACTATCAGCTCTTGATTAATTTCGCTCTTAGTTGACTATGTGCACATGTTTCTTAATACCTCTCCTTCCAAGTCACCTATGAAGACTATTGAGCGTTCACCTATCAAGCAAGAAAAGACTTATCCCACTCCCAAGCGTTTTCCAATGTGAACAAACGTGCCGTTAGAAATGTAAATAAAACTTTGTATTCTCACATTCCTACTGAATCCCATCTTGAACGTTTGATGGGACCACGTATAAATACTTAACCTTATCGAGCTAAGTCAGACTTGTTCTCACAGCGAAGCATCATAGCATGTCAAAATATCAAGGTGGTAAGGCCTTTGGCCGTATGAAGGTGAGTCTTGATGAATTATGAAAAACAAAAATAACTGACTTTCTTATCTCGCTTTATGGTGCTAAAAACCGCTTTCCCACACTATCACATAGAGTTTTTGATAATTAAAAATAACACTAGTTTAGACACAACAAGAAAAAGAGTTAGATTCTATCGTTGAGACGTTTTTGAGTCAAGAAGACTATAAAAGTGAATACCCTGACCTTGAAGAAAAACTTGAGGCGTACAAAAAGCAGTTCGTGGAGTTTGATGAAGACAACTCAGGTGATATTGATATTATGGAGCTTAAGAGGATGATGGAGAAGCTTGGACAGGCAAAGACGCACCTAGAACTAAAAAAGATGATCGCTCAAGTGAGTAACGTTTTTTTGTTTTTGAAACGCTTTCGTAAATCACGTGATTTATAACTTATTCGATGTAAGGTTGACACAACAAACTCGGGAACTATTTCCTTTACTGAGTTTTTGAATATGATGTTGGGTTCTAAATCTTCGGTTCTCAAGGTATGTCCCATTGTTTAATACCATGTGGATTGCTCACTAGCGCTTGTAGCTTATTCTCATGTTTGAAGAAAAGAAAAAAGAAAAGGCAAAACCAGTCGGCCCACCTCCTAAAAAGTCCCTAGCTGACTTGCTATAAACGAGTTTCAACATATGCCTTCAATTTTGTATAAAATAAATACATTAGGAACTAGAGAAACCACTTTGTCAACGAAATAAATTAAGTTACGATTCTCCGTTTCTGGCATTGTGTAAATAGCTAATAGCACTATATAAATACCACGTGCGCTTATATTCACTGTTTGCATGACACTAAAACTGAGTGGCTTAAATCATGTTGAAGCCACTTACCTAAACAGTTCGTACGACCCAAATCATGGCAGAAGAGGTTACAAGTAGGCGAACTAAACGTGCAAGGAAGAGAGCGCGAAAAGAGGTAAAACACAAAGCTAAAAACTTACTAAATACGCGTTAAATAAGCGTTGTTGTACATGCGCTTACTACCCTCGATGTACAAGCGCTATTGAATTACTAAATCCTTTTTTTATCTTCTTGTTATGGTATATTGACTCACGTGCTTAGATTAAATCGAATAACTCATCTTTAACTACTACAGATGAATCTAGCGATACAACAACTAAAATTACACTAGCGAATAAAGAAGAACGGGTAAGTATTCATTTTTAATAATAAAAAGTCACGTGCTGTTGAAGGCTATTAAAAGAACGCGATTTGTCAGAGTTTGTGCCTTTTTTTTTTTCTTCAACTTTTTCAAAAAAGTTAACGCCTTATAAGGATGAAAGAAAGGCTAGTTATGCAAACAAGGTTATATACTTTACAAATAATGCCATGAGAGAACAAGCAAAGCTTGATGGTAGCTCATCGATTGATAACGATGTGGTGCGCTAGTGAACACACTTTTGAACAAATAGTTTTACAACAAAAGTCCAAAAATGAACATGGTTTATGGTAACACGTGCGTTTTAGGAACCAGAAAGTATTCATAAAAATAAAAAGTACAAGAAAATCAAAAAGAAATACGCCAAGACTCAAATTGCGCGTCCTGGAAGGTACGAACAGCTTTGTTTTTTGTTGAGATTTTAACTTTATTTTACCAAAAAAAAACGTTTTGTTGACTTATTTATGTGTTAACACTTTATCAGATGGCGTGGTAGTACGTTTAATAATACCACTGGTGATATTACATCAGGAAAAGAATGGTTCGATTTTTTACGTTTGTTTAATTTCTGTGTACTGCCACAAACCTGTTGTCACTTACACTGCTGATAAGGAATGAGGACTTTCAAAAATTAAGGGAATCATACAAATCAGTAGGAAGTTTATGGAAAAGTGGCGATGCCACTGTGTTCCCACAGTTGCAACAAATATCAAGAGATATGATACAACTTCTTCAAGAGTTTGAAATTGAAGCAGAGAAGAGTACAAGAACAATTATAGATGAACTTTATATCCCAGATGATAAGAAAACTATCAAACCTATTAAAAACGAAGATGGTACCCTTTTCACGTGAAAAAAAAAAAGTTTTGTTCATCCTCACGTGCTAACACGTGGTATTTTTTAGATCAACCTCTGTATGTAAGCAATTATATTTTCTATAAAGTAGCAGTAGAGACACCATTGTATGGGATAGAAGGCGCGAGAAAAATGGCTGCGCATGAAGTGAAAAGTGCACTTCTTCTTGCAAATGTCATTGGAAGCGAAACTTTGCTCTCAGATAAGCCAGAGATCGCCGATAAGTTTTCATTCCCTCTTCAAACCATTATTGATTATCGTGGTCACCGGGTATCATGCTGTGTAAAGTTACCAGTAAAAGGTGATGTACGTACGAAGAACAAAAACCAGAAAAAAAAATGGAATACAGTTTCGCATTAAACTTCGTTTTAGAGAACATTGGCTTACGGTTCTGAAGACGCTAAAACTGCAAGTCAATCTAATAAAGAACTCGAGATACTCATGGAAGAATTATGTTTCGTAATGAATATAAAAGGCACGTGACTAGTTTTTTTGTAACAGTTAACGATGTATCTTCTATTTCCATAAAAACACAAGTTTATTTACTTCATTTAGAGCATAACGTTACAATACCACGATACGATACAATGCACATGCATGGACCAGCTGATTTATCAATACACGTTGGAACAGATGATCGTGTTTACCCTATAAGTACGATAGATGACCAGCTCGTTGTATTTTTTGAATAGCATCTCAAGAATACTAATGGTTTGCATAGATGCTGCTCGCCTACTACCACCAACAATGCCAAGTGACCCTGAGTAAGATTATTGTATTATGTTTATAATTTGACTTGACTTTAGGCCTACAGAAGCAGTATGGTACAATCTCATGCGTCCAGAGTTTCTACGGCAGTATAAAACACCTTTGAGTTCTGACGCTTTGACGCCATGGGGAGAAGACGGTGCAGATATCCACGACGAACAAATACAAGATGCAACAATTTACTTGAAGGCAAGCAAGAAACCCAGAAATCAAATACAACTTCTGCTTTTGGAAAAAAAAACACGTGTTCCATCTTTCAAACAAATCCAAAAAACCACTAAGTCATAGTTTGAAAATTTTGCTAATCACGTGCAGGAAAGATCAGTAAAGCTTACAGCATATATTCTTGAAAAATACTATATAAACAGGCAATTGGATAAAATACCATTGAAGAGTATTTGTCATTGGACAGGAGTTAATTTACGTTATCTCGGTCTTGTTAGACAACATTTGGTTGTACGCCATTGTTTTCAATATTACTTTAATTAAAAGCTCTCTAAAACTTATAGTCGTATCATCTTCGTATGCTTCTTCTAACAGAGATGATATCTCGTTGTATTATGAAGGAAATAAGATCAAAATGGAGAGAAGAAAAAGATAAATCAAAGATGTCAAAGCTAACAGCTTTCTTGCTTACATCTTTCTTTGAAAAAGATTCCTCGGATGTATGGAACAAGTACGTCAAATGAATGTTTTATACATATGAATACATTGAACATATTAATTTCCCTTTAAGCATTGTAAAGAATGATGTATCAAAAAAATTTGAAGGAGTACTAACTGCAGAAGAAATGAGCGCAAACTGGGACTTGAAATCACATGTTTGCGTGTCAATGGTTTTGACACGTCTGGAGGCGTTCAATGAATTCGTGCTATCTCAACACGTGTATACACACTTACTAAAGGTAAGTATAATTGAAACTTATGATACTGATAAGGATGTAGCATGGTCATTGCAGTTTTAAACAATCAGATATTGTTTCTGTAAATTCCGTTTTGAAAAAAAGCTTCTGGACTCCTTACTACGAAGCAGCTAGAACGTATATTGCTATTACGGATCAACCGTTACTTTTAATGCAGATGGAAACGAGCAGCGCTTTTCAGATAGCCATACAAAGTTTAGAAATGTTTAGGTTTGACGTTCTTATTTTTTTCTTATTTTAATCTTTTTCCTTTCTGTAGAGTTTCGACCGCCATTTCACCGTATGGCTTTAAGTACGTTGTTTTAAAGTATATTTAATCGTGACATAAACTAGTGATTTAAATAAATGGGGCTATGTGTTGATGAAACTCGGAACAAAGAAAGAAGTTATGGATCCAATTCACGAATTTTTGGAGGAATCATTTACTGGGGTAAACCTTAATTCCAGTTTATTACTTGCACATGTTAATGTATTCAGGTTGACAATCACTGGTATATAATGAGATGTAGTGCAGCTGTAGAAAAGTTCCAATGGTCTCTATTGCTCGAACCGCAATGTGTTGAAGCCAAAGTACACTTAGGAACTTTACTTAATCGTATAGGTATACTCGTTTTACTATTGTTTTCTTTGTCCTAATCTTGCGATCATAGGAAGTGATAGAATGGAGTCAGGTGACAATCGCGACGGCTTGAGGTATATTGTGAAAGCTGTTGAGCAGTTTTATGGAGCAATGCTGCTCAAACCTGGTACGTTTGAATCACTTTCACGTGTTCACTTCTCTTCTTAACTCTACTGTAAACAGCACATACTGAAGCCGCTAATAAACTCACAACTTCAGCTTCTATGCTAGAAGTCGCTATGAAAGCGAGCGGTAGCTCCAATGCTAAGCCACTTTATAAATTATTGTCTAAAGCCGATGCACGTCCTTGAATTTCATAATCGTAAAACTAACCTTGTGCAAAGGGTCATATGTCTCAAGCCATTGAACTTATGAGACCCAAAAAAATGTTAAAGGCATTAGAATCATTCTGGGAGGATGACACTCTTGTATGGGTTACATCAGACGAACCTGCGATGGCAGTATGGTCTAAGAAGTATAGCAAGTAAGTAAAACAAGTTCAAATAACAAATCTCAACTTTTTCTTGCTAGAGTTATGGAAGAAAATCCAGCACTCACAGCAACATTATGTGATTGGTTTCAAAACAAACTTAAAGGAGGGAAGAAGAATAGTATAACACAATATAAGAATGATAACGTAACATATGGATTTCGCATGAAGTACGATCAAGATATTCGCGAACTGTTCGAAATTAGATCAACAAGTGCGGACACTGTAACAAGCGTACGAGCCAAGTTTTTTTCCTTTGAGATTTAGAACCCCACGTGATTGTTTAATTATTTATTAGGGTATAAGAGAACTAGCTAATGCTGTAGCTGGTAATCTAATGAATAAAGAAAACCTCGAAAAGGCCACAATATTGATGTCTATAGCTGAAGTCCTTGGAGATGTTGGTAAGTTTTCTTTCGGTTTTTGCTTTCAGCATTCACCGTTCAAAACCATTTGCTTGAAGTTCTTTTATAATTTCGTTAGGTGCTTTGGGTTATCTTGCTTTTAATATAAGACGTATGGTATCTGAGATAATTGATAAAGAGGCTGTATTAGATAGTGGTGTTGAAACACTATCACCTTTTTTTAAAGATAGTACAAGTTTCAAAAACCTTTTCGAGTTCGGAGCACTATGTCATGATGCAGCTGCAGCCAAAGCGAATACTCCTGCAAAGGTTAAGCTTCTTGAAAAGGCATGTGATTACTACACAAAAGCAACAGATACACTAGAAGACGAAGTTGATGCTGGCGACGAAAATGATTCTATTAAAGCTTCAGCAGATATATCAGATCTGAAGAATAGGGTGACAGCATATAGTGATAAAGCATGCGCATTGAAGGAGTTATCTACTATTATCATAATGACAGATCCAACAAAAGAAAAAGGTGCGCAAGTGAAGTTTTATTTTTTTTTTCACACGTGACTGATTTTGCTTAGCTGCCGCTTCTATGAAGAAACAGGCTTATGAACTTATTGAAAAATCTTGGGAGATACTTAAGACACCACCTCTTCTTCGTAATATATACTTTTGGTACTCTCAAGATGCAGAAAAGTACCTTAGTCAAGGAAGAAGAGCATTTGATGATTCCAACACAAAAAAAGCTTTTAAATTAATGAATGCATCTTACGATGCAAGCATTAAAATGGTTGATCTATTATCTCAAAAGAGGGACGCTCAAGGAGAAGGTAAACGAATCTTTTGTGATTTTTGAAAAATTTTATTGAACACGTGTTTAATTTTTTGTAAAACGTAGATCTTGATGTCATTTCAAAAGCTATTCTTGAAGAATGTTCAAGACAATATAAAATAATTGGTTTCAAGTTTTCAAAGACAAGTAACGGAGCATCAAAGAAGCAAATAAAAAAATGGTTAGATATGATAGAATTAGCTATAGGATACTTATCAAAGATGGTACATACTTGAATTTTAAAACAAAAAAAGTTAGAGCGCCTACTGCTGATGAACAAAAAAAAGTAAATTTTTTTTCAGGATGAGCATTTCGATCAAGTTGGGACATACTTTCTGTATGGAAGCTTTTTATACCAACGTGGACTTGTTATGGAGTGTTCTAAGTCGACATCAAATAAAATAGAGGTTGGCAGAGTATATGTGAAGGCAAGCATACAGAGTATAACTGATTTAAAGGAGAAGCAGTTTCTTTCAAAAATTGATTTTTCTTCGTTTTTCTAGGCTGCAGAGAAGTTAACATACGCAATGGTTTTGTTGGACCAGAAAGGATCTCAGATGCTCACAAAAACAGGCATGATGTCCGCTGTGACAAATGCTATTGTGAGTGCGTTTGATAGCAAGTATAATGGAGATGAGCAGCGCGCTATGGGATGCTTTAAGAAATCAGGCAATCTCATCAAAACGTGGGATGAGCGTACGAAACGGCTATTTGGAGGTGTTGTAGAGCTTATTTTTTTGTTCAGGTTTCTTCGTCTTGACGCGGTTAAAACTCCAGTATTTCGTCGCTGAGAAGGTACATAACGTGCATTGATACTGTGTTATAACGGTTACGGACTTTTAACGCTGTATTAGAGCAAGAAACCTCGTGGTGCCATCAAACTTGCGGATGTTAAAGAAATTACGTGTGTTACTACAGACACAAAGAAAGGATCTGATAACGCCGGATTCGATATTGTAGTGCCGAATAGGACGTTTAAGATTATTGCGCTTGATGCAGGTGATCAAGACAAGGTTATAAAGTTCCGTGGTGCCTTGCAAGCGCAATTAGAGAAGACAAGAGCCATGACAAAGGTTGTTTCGTTCATAAAGACGCTTGGTATGGAGAGTTCGCTTACAGATGCTGGAGTGAAGCTACCATATAATCTACTTACTGGAGAGTTCTTGCAGTGGTACAAGGAGAACCAAGAAGTCAGTTTTGATATTAAATAAAGCCAACACTCGCTTTTTCTTTAAAAAAACTTGTTTACGCAGTTGTTGCATAGCTCGCGCATTGTTCTACAAAATAAGGGCATGTATTTTTGTTCGTTCAAGAAATACCCAAAATATATTCCTATACTCGAATTTGATTGGTCAGTTTATAATCTCGTGAAAGCGTAAGGAATATTGACCATAATTCACAACTCACCCACACTTTAACACCATGACTGAATACAAACTCGTAATTGTTGGCGGCGGCGGTGTCGGTACGTATTTAAACCAAGCGGAAAAGAAAAAAACCAACAAATAATTGTGCTTTTGTACCAAAACTACCTAGGAAAATCCGCATTGACTATTCAATTGATTCAGAACCACTTTGTAGACGAGGTACGCTGTTTTTTTATAAACTACCGAATCTGGTTCATTACAATTGTGTTGCTACGTAGCACGCCTTGCTATCGTTAGTGTACCATGCAGCTGTTGTATTCGCCTCTAGACCCAAATTCGTTTTGGTATTTTTTTGCAATTGCTAACTTACTCGTTAGTATGATCCAACTATTGAAGACTCCTACAGGTAACCTTACAACCTTTACAAAAAAACTCCTAAACCTTTGTTCAGAAAACAAGTCACAATCGATGACGAAACATGCTTGCTTGATATTCTTGATACCGCAGGTACTTAAATATGATATTCGCCGCGTATTTATACGATTTTCAGGACAAGAAGAATACAGCGCAATGAGAGATCAATACATGCGCACAGGTCAAGGTTTCATGCTTACTTACGCACGTAGTTGCACGATATTTCTTTTTTGGTTTTTTTTGTTCCAAATTGCAGTAGATTTAACGCTCTTGCTTACTCACATACAGGCAATCACTTCACGAGCTTCTTTTGATGAATTACAACAATTTCGCGAGCAAATCCTTCGCGTAAAGGATGCAAGCCGTGTACCAATTGTTCTTGTCGGTAACAAGAGCGATTTGGAAGAAGAGAGACAAGTAACCTCTGTTGAGGGTAACGAAATGGCAAAGACATACAACTGCCCATTCTTTGAGGTATGTGAATACAAACATCACGCTCAGCGCGCTATTTAATAGTTTTTAAGCTATTCTACCCGCTCTACTCGCATTGCATAACTTTTTACTTACTGTTATTTCCTCCTTAGACATCTGCTAAGACACGTATTAACGTTGAAGAATCTTTCTTTGAGCTTGTACGTGAGATCCGTAAAGCAAACCCAGAAACAACTACAAAGTCTAAAAAAAAGGCTGGCGGCGATACAAAACGTATGAGACTGCGTTGTACACTCTTTTAAAGCCATGTAATATTGGTAATAAACTTTTCTCTATTTATCATCTTACAAAGCATACCGTTACTTGAAGTACTGTATAGTGTCCTCTCAGTTACCATTCTGCAACACTTTCTTGGTTGCGACACTTAGTGAAACTTGTACTAGTGCGTGACGTTCACATTTTTGCTGCTTAACAAAACTCATTTGTAACATTTATATATTTACATTAACCAAAAAAAAGTACACGAATGGCAGACATTGGTAAAGCTATAGACACCACTGCTGTCTCATTTCAGTTAGAAATCTTACAACTTGGTAACGTTTATGGTTTGTTAAACTTTTAACAATTACAGAGGAACGGTTGAAGTCTTTGAACGAACAACGTGACGTATCTGAAGCGCCAGAAATTACCAAACAGCGCACAGAGCTTGAAGAGTCTATTACATGGTACAAAACGCGAATAAACACTTCTGGAGCGTCTTGCGCTATCTTTAAAACATGTACGACGTCTTTGTTAACTCTTCAGTAAAAAAACTTTCATTTAACTTCGGTTGTAGCTAAAGAGGACTTGTTTAACGCTATTCAAGAAAAAAATGAGCAAACAAAGGCAACAGTCTCAGTACCATACGTAGGGTCTTTGTTTTTTTTGCACCCAAACACCACGTTTGGTTTGCCTTTTTTGTTTTTAAGTTTCTCACCTTATTAGGGCCCTCCTGATAACCCAATGCCTCTACAATGGCAAAAAGTACCTTATGGACCACCTGCTTTTTTTCAGAGGCGTAGAGCTGCAGGACCTACTACACCAATAACCATCCACCAAGGTACCGTCTTTTTTTTTTTTTTTCATTAGTGTGACTGCTTGTTGACGCTGTTCATTTGAAAGGTCATTATGAAGGAAAAAAATGGGTGAATGAGCAAGATCATACTGTAATGGTTAACGATAATGATACAATGACACAAGTGAAGAATAGAATTAAAACCGCATTAGGTACCTTTCTTTTTTTTTTTTTTGGAATTTTTCAAACATACACTGAGTTCAGTTGTTTGTATGCATACACATACAAGACCACATGTATTGATTCAATACTTATATGTGATTTTTTTTGTTCTCACTGTTAGTATCTCGGTATCTTATGTTCTTTTTTTTTAGGGCTTGAAACAAATCCAGAAGTTTTTGCTATTAATTCGGAAAAAATTCGGAATGAACTTGATGATACAGCCACTGTAACTGAATTACAATTGACTAAAATGAACATAAGGTGTATTGCAACTAAACACTCATAGATCCTATACCATTTGCAAGTAAATAAACTAGTTCAGTTGCTTTATGTGTCTTGTTAGGTATTGGTCTTAATCCTATTTGGGGTATTTCCTTGACGTACAATAACCGTTCAAAACTGGCCGTTCTAAGAAGTTGACCCGGATTATTGCTAAAGCAGCTTAACGATGTTCAAATTTTTGAGCTCGTTTTGTTCATCACTGTGAGTGAGCATGATGTTTTTGTTGGGTTTTGTTATTCTAAGAAGATATCTAGACATCTAGAAACTTGTTTTGCTTTATGATCTAGATATTCACAATAAATCAAAGACAAGATTGACAAAACAAATAATTTGTCTCTAGGGAGTAGAGATATTAGTTTACTGTTAACAATTAGTTGGAACTTCCAATAAAAATAACAAAAAAAACATATTTATTCATGGTGTGTTTGGTTCTTGGTACATATTTGTTGCAACCGTGTTGGCCCTTGATTTTTTACCATTGTTTATTAGTACAAGTATGTCACTCTTCAATATACTTGCTACCAAATTGCTTTATCCTAATTGCAATGATTAGAACACAAACTACAAATAAATAAACTCCAACGCACAAAAGCTCTCCTGTAAGTGACCCAACATTAAGCACTCCAACAACAAGGCTGTAGATATTAAAAGTTACGCAAGACAAGCGTCTATTCGATCCAAAGTCGAACTCCTAAATTGCAAATTCCGTAAGAATTGAAATAACAATGAAAAAAAAAAGCCGTCAGACAGCCATCCAAAGTTTTTAGACGTACATTTATCTTGTCACCATTCCAATCGACAATACGAATAAATGTGCGTCCAATGATAGCAATAAATGCCTTGTTAGCTTTTACACTATGATATAAGGAATACTGAGGATCTTTGACCTCTTTAATAGCAACGCCATTATCTAGGTCCTATAATTGTAAAAATGTTAAGCTCATCTTTGGTTAAAAATATGAGTGTACCCATATTATACACGTGTTTTCATTGCATACACTTACAGCTCTATTACCTACAAGGTCAACGCAACGTATCTGCCGTGAGTGATCTGTAAGTGTATAGAGCAAGTCATACGTCTTAGAATCCCACACCTATTATCAAATAAAGTTAGCTGTTTGTTATTGCCTCAATCCCATTGATGTACACGAAATTTTGAGTCATAGGTGCCAGCTATTATGTACTTATCGTTTATCTTTGCGCTTGAAACAATAGAACCAACTAAAACCATAATTAAACAATTTTTTTCTTATTTCTATTAGCTTGGCTACCAACAAAGCATTCATTCGTTTGGTCGAACAAGAGCCTTGTCACAAAATAAACGTACCTTCTAATTTCTTGATGAGTTCTTTTGTATCTCTGTTCCATACATATACATCTGTAGAACCACAAATAACACGATTACCAAAGGGCATAACACACCTTGAAGAAAAAAAACAAAGTGTCAGCAAAAACTGTTTAGCACATTGTCTCATCTTGCTCTCTCTTTAATTTGCTTACCAAACGGTTGATCCACATCCTTTATAAGTAAAAAACTTTGTGGTAGCTCTATCTATTTCACGAAATCCGTCACCAACTGCTGAGCAGTACATCTTATCTTGGTTTATGTGTACGCCCCAAACTATCTCTTCAAGTCAAAATCTCATATTGTACACAACTTGTATAGCTTTACCTGAGTTTGTATGGCCCACACAGAGTGCTCTCTTGAGATTAGAAGTGTACAGGACACTTCTGTTGTTTGATAGGCCTAGGTACCTGAATAAGAACTTTATCGTTCGATAATAAGCTTATACATACCAGCAACTACAGCGCGGCCATGTATTGCTACGTGACGCAGTTCTCCGCCAAGCAAAGTGGTAGTTTCGGCTTCCTAGTTATAGATAAGCGTTAAAAACACTTAAAGGACGCTCACGGGGTTGTTGATACGCCAGCGATTTAATATTTGCCAATGATGAGCATAATAAGCTCTCCAAGTGATGCTAGTAGAATATTCTGGCGTTCCTATCCATAAACTCACCAAAGACTTGCTTTTCAAGTACCAGAATGGTCTGTTGTAAAAATAAGCAACGGTTTCAAGGTATACACGCCTACTCCCTGTCTAATGATTTTTTTAACGCTAAAGAAGCGAGGGAGAAGTGTATGAGGTCTGATCCGTCAAGTTGAAGTGCAATTACGTGGCAAAGCTCTACGGGTAATGACAATATATTGTAATCCATGACAAGCGTTGTGTTGGCTGTACGCAGATTGTTTTTTTGAATTCAGTAAAACTGTAATCGAGAATTTTATGGAAAAAGTCTTCCGAAGTTCAAACATTTCATAAAACTGAAACTTCAACACCCATGTACGAAAGTGACGTATTGTATTTGGACTCAAAATGGCCTATGGTGTACTACTGGTGTACTGTGTCCTGTCACTTGTTTGTTAACTTTTAAAACACGTGGTGGTCATAAAAAATGTTGTATTTTCATCCAGTCTGAGAAATACCGTACAACAATTGATAAGCAGACAACAACCAAAAAATAGGAGATGTACAGAATTTCAAGTGATTTTCCAAGGCAGATATCTGAGGCATAAGTGATTCACTTCCCTCTATCATGTGCAAGTTCTTTTATTCTGTACATTGGATGCGTTCACTTTGGAAACTCGAAATCGTAGTAATTATTTCAACAAAAAGATCAATCTTCCTGAGTGGCTGTTGGCTTCGATTTTTTTTCTTCTTTTTCTTGTCCTTTTAGAACGTTATACCTTGGAAAGTCCTCTCTTTTAGCTATGTTTATTATACTTATAAGCGTACCATAAACCACCCAACATTGTTATAGCACATCCAATTATATTATAGAGGGTTACCTAATTGATTAATGAGTAGATAACACAGTGACAATGCAATAAGGTAAACGTACAGGATTATGAAGCAATATATATGAAGCGAAAATACTTAGTGCAACCTTGAAATTACCAATCACTGTGTATGTCAAAGATGAAGTAGCACCGATAAGAGTATACATAGAGATATCTACAACAGTTATGGAACGCACTGTTTTGCACAGAACAAAAATAAAGACGATAACATAAAAATAAAAAAAAAAGGATACTCAGGAGAAACGCAATAAAGCCATTAAAACTAAGCCACAAGATGAGTTCTGTAGTTAGTATTGTCGACATTACTGTAGTATATTCGAAAGCATATATGAATGGTATTATACATACAAGGGTTACTGGTGCCTAAGCGCAGTTAAGGATGAATGGGCTTACGGAGTATTTTCGGCTTACCATGTAATAAATAAGATTGAATGGATCCATTTTTTTTCGAAGTAAAGCACTACTCATAACACTCCCGGACGCTTTTTTAGATAAACAGATATACATACATACAGGAAAAGGTATTACCCGAAAGAAAAGCTGAGACCAGTGCAGCCATAAATCCCAGGAGTGTATCCTAAAAAAACTTAGTTTGAAGTTTACTTCATTTTTATGGAGTACACCATGTTACTACCTTTTCGAGTTCCATCATTGTTGCTATTGAAACACCACTAACTATTGGGATAATGGACGCGTATCTTCCTCCATAAGTCATTTACATACTTAAATAGTTAACGTACATTAATTTGTTGCCATAAACAACCTGATAAAAAACAAATTCTAAAAGTACAACCCATGCCGGTACTGAAGACTATATGTATTAGGTAAATTACCCGTATCATGATTGAATACCTTCACAGTTTGCATCAGAGCAACAGAAGCATATCTCAAGCACACGTTGCCCATCACAATATTCCCACAAAAAACAAGCCTTTAATGAAACACATTAATAAAGTGGCAAAAAATAAAGTTTATAGTGCTTACCCCAGTGGTACCATCTTTGTCAACCATTCATATAAACTAAATGGCTTATACTCTACACACCTAAATACACACAACACCATTGAAGCACCAAAGAAATTAACAACCGAGAAAAAGTGTCAGCAAAGCTTAACTTAAAAAAGTAACGTGTAAAACAAGCTTAAGCAAAGAGTTGAAAGGTACCATATGTATTGCTGTCAACGTAAGCGGAAATTTAAACAGCAAGTTATTAAATATATACTTATTTGATATAACAACAGCGATATTCATTGTTAACCTAAACATCACGTGTTTGAAAGGTTAAACGCACGGGACTTTTAGAAAAACTTAAAATACGCCAAAACGTACCAGAATAGCACCGCCAGCGTAGAGGTCAGCGATATGCTACATAATAGCGATTCCTTTTGCTTATTTGCTCCATCTTTACCTTCCTAAGGTATAAGTGTAAGAGTTGTATCATGTTTGATGCTAAATTCTTACTTCAACGTCGCCGGCTTTCATTGCAGATTTAGCAAGATTTTGTATCTTTTTTAAGAGGTACCTTAATCATAAAACGTTTTTGTCACTGTATTCTGTAGGTTTACTACCAGCACTTGGCGGGTATCAACACCCAGACAGGAGTGTAAATACTTTGGTAATGGTTTCATTCAAAACCAGGCTAACGGCAAAAACCGGCTAAGAAAATAAGGGAAAACTCAAAACATTTATGCATTTGTTGCTTGCTACTAGGCTTTGGACTATGTATCGAACACAAACGAATTTCCCCTCCTGGAGGGTGGCTATGCTTTACCTTGTATACACTCGCATTTTGTCTCGGTTTTAAGCTTCTCATAATTTCCTTTCATGGCAAGATATGTATTGCAGTGCTAGAGATTAATGACTTTTACGTCTGAAATGGCAATGATGCCTTTGTCTGATCTTGGCAACAAAAATATTAGAAACAACGTTTGTACATCAAGTGTACCCGTGGCGAACAGGTAGAAAAGGTATCTAAGAAAGCACAGATCGTCTTTACGTATCAAAGAAATTCAACGCTGAGAAAAAAAAACAATACAAAGTTTACAGTCGTTCCACTGCGTTTACCTACTATGTACTTGTAGTAACGTCAAATATTCGCTTTGGTACTCCACGTCAATAAGCACGTGCTTTCTATTATTGTCATTCAAATAGTAACACAAAGCGAAGAGTGACTGAGTTTATTTATGACAAAACAAACTTTTTTAAATGCAGTAAGCATCAAAGTGATCAGTTGTCGAATACCCATGATGAATACCTCCACCACCAATGTAAAGTTTACCTTGGTATAGAAGAGGATATATACCATGTCTAGGTAGAGGCATATTCTTTCCAGAACGCCACGAATTGGTTGAAGGATTGTAGATATCAACGCGAGAATACACAAAATTAGAAGTTGCGTTTTTACCAGTTTCTGTTTCTCCTCCGAATATGTAGAACTCTCCTACGCCGTTTGCGTTTTTAGCATATCTTGCTGTACCCATACCACCTTTTGATCAAGTTAAAAAAAACATGCCACTACAAAAAATACTCCACAAGTGTTTGTTGTACCTCTTTCTTGAGGGAAAGGTGCGAGTTTTGAGCCTGGATCTTCGCTTGTCTATTTTTAAGGTTAAAAAATCACGTGATCTTTTCTCCTCTTAAATATTTGTACCTCCCACTTATCTGTTTTTGGATCGTATACCTGAACAGTATTGAACCCATTTGAAGGAACATTTCTGCCCATTCTTCCGCCAAAAACCCACATCTTCTCTCCTTCAGAAGTAGTTGCGGCGTGATTTCTCAAGCAACAGTTAGTTAATTATCTAGATATATGAGTACTGCTTACCTTCCGTATGGCATAGATTTCATGTAGGTCCATGAATTAGTAGCTACAGAACTTAGCCCAAGTAGTAATCATCCGTTTAATCGTACCGACATCATATTTTCCACATTGCGCAGTTGTGTTTGTTCCACCTCTTCTATGACCATCTTCAAAGCCTTGAACACCTCCACAAGCATAAATATAACCATCTATGTAGGCAGAGCATACAGAACCACCGTCCCAAGGCATGCTAAGATTTTACATTAAGTCACAAAAAAAAAACTTGGCGAGCTTAAGCGAAAGTCACTTACGTTTTGCCTTCTTTCCAGGTGTCCGTTTTAGTATTGTATATCTGGACGGTACCATATGAGTTGGCGTCAATACCACCAACAATATACCACAAACCTAATTGACAAAATAAGAGGCAAAGAAAAAGTAGGATGAAAATTTTTTTAGAACTTTACCATCGATCACGTGAGCCGAGTTGTGGTTACCAGCGTGTATTCTACTTGCTACAGTTGACCACTTGTTTGTCTTGAAATCAAACTTGAACGTTTCGGTGTTATCCTATAACTAGTTAGAGAACAAATCCCAGAAAGTGAAAGAGATGGAGTTCAATCAACAATATTTTTCGACCGACTTTTCGATGGTAAAAAGGTTTTCTGTGCCAAACGGCATTCATTTATTAAATTACCTCCCCAGCGAGATACATGGCATCACCAATAACGGCACCAGCAACTTCGCCAGTCGCTTTTGGCATATTTGGGAGACTTTCATCCCAGGTGTTGCTTGTACAACAGTTTGCCAAGCAAACGAACCTATCACGTGATTAAATTCAAAAATAACCAAAAAGTACATACATTAGAACAACGAGAACAATACGCATTGTTGATCAAGTTTTAAAACAAAAAAGGAGCTGTTGTCGGCAAAGCAAGCCTTTTTTTGGTTTGATCAAACAGTGAACGTTAAACGGTCATGACGTTTTCAACAAGAAAAAATCGACATGGGTTTTGAGTAGTGTAAAAAGGAACTAACGTCAGTAATTCCTCTACAAGAATTATGAAAAGATATTACAGTGCTCTTACACTTTTATCTGTAATATTACAGTTGTCAAGTCATATCTTGTGTACACTACCTGAAATGGCAATGACACCTTTGTCACTTATATTTAGACAATAAGATAGATTAATAGTGTGCACCAATAACTTAAAAATATTACTGTTGGTAGCCAAAGCAATTCACACGATCTACAGATAGTCAGTACATAGTATCAATGAAATGGCAATTATGTGACGGTAAATGCAAAGAAATAACAGCAGCTGGTTATCTGCAAATGTTGTCAAGTTCTGGTTTGACTCAAGAAAGTGAGAGGATAAAACCAAACTTATTAGCACGTGGTGCTTCATTGGTGGTCTTCTTCCTTTTCAGGTCGAACTGAGAGTTCCCTGACGCCCTGAAGTGTAGATTACCGTGTTAAAACGATACCTGGGATTCTGAGTCTGTGGAATAGTCCATACTTGTGGCTTTTCGTACAAGTGACGCTGGGTAACTACCTATTTAGGAATTTCTGTTTGTGTTACCAGTCTTCAAAACCTTTTAAACAATCTTCCACTACACAAAGGGCTAAGGAGAGCTACAGTTAAAAAAAGACGAGTTGTGAGTTTTTTTTTCATGGTTTTTTTTTATTGGTTTTTTTTTTCGTTTTTCCACAACAGATGATTACTTATCCATGTTTTTACTCTTGTGCTTTGATTTTTTATCTTTATCCTTTTTCCTTTTCTTGTGCTTCTTTGATTTATCTTTATCTTTATTACTAGCATCAGATTTTGATCGTTTTCTCTTTTTTGAAGAAGGTAAAACAGCTTTTTTGGATGGTTTGCGTGGAGCTCCTTTTTTCTTCTTAATCTTTCCAGGACGCTCAATTTCAAGCATCCAATCTGGTACTTCAACACCAGAAGATGCTACAACATTTGCAATAGCTGAAAGGAAAGGCATTTCCTTGTCTAAAATAGCGATCAATACAAAAAAACCCAAAGAAAATTGATAACTTTTGACGTCTTTGTTAAACTTGCACGTGATACTTTGTGTTTTTTATGATAAGAATTCATGTAAATATGTAAAAATATGAAGTAGATACTATTGAAACTGAGCATAATTGCTACTTGGACGTTGAAACATTTTTTGAATTTGAGCGAAAAAAAAGTACCTGTAAAAAATGTGACAGCTGTGCCTTGTCTTCCCATTCTACCTGTTCGACCAATTTGATGAATGTAGTTAATAGTACTATCTATATCATATAGTGAGTAAAGATTGTTTCAAATAAAAGTAACCTCGAGAAAAACCAATAAAAAATAAAACCAGAAAGAATAGAACAAATCCATACCTGGTAAATCCCAATTTATAACAGTGTTTATACCCTTAAAATCAATACCTCTGCCGAGAACCAATGTAGTAATTAAGAACCATATTTCACCAGTACGGAACTTTTTGATAACTTCATCACGCTAAACAGCAATCGATTAGTTTTTTTCGGCTAGCAAACACAAAAAATTTTTTATAAATTACGCTGTGTCAATCACTCTGATGCTTTCACAAGTTTGCAATACAACATGCGGTGTTACATTAAATAAATTATGTGCGGCGACTTATATTTTTGTAAAATAGGTACCGACACTCCACAGTAAGTGGCAAGAAGTATTTTTTGGAGCATTTAAAAAAAAAGAAGTTGTTGTACCTCTTCGGCTGTGCGTTCTGAGCTGATGTAGTCCACCTTAAGCCCCTTCTCAATACGTAATTTCTTATACAACCAAAACGCACGATCTTTCTATGGTAAAATATTCAATATCACGTGCATTCAGACTCAATTTAGAGTTGATAACATAAAAGAAAACACGTACTGTATCAATAAAAATAAGAACTGGAGGTTTGAGCAATTGCTCGTTCATCATGTTGTCAAGCTCAAATATTTTACCGAGCTCGTTAGTGACAAACGTAATTTTTTGTGTAATAGCTTTAGTAGGTGCGTTCAAAGCGCCAACCTAGAGATAGCATGAGTAAAATGTGCAGAAGAACATGACTTAGGTTGTCGTAAAGAACAACTCTCAACGTACTTGAATAAATATTGGTTGATCCATAAGAGCTGTACATATAGATTCCATGAAAGGAGGCATTGTAGCACTCCAAAATGATAGTTGTACACCCTTTGGTGTTTTTGTTAAAAGAAAATCAACTTGTTTTAATGAAGCATCTCTACTTTCTTCGTTCAACATATCATCTGCTTCATCAATAACAAATGTCTCAACCCTTTAAAAATACTATTAAAAATCATATCAAATAACTCCATAACAAATGACAACATAAAACGGTTCGTGGAAGTCGCAAACAAAAAAAAAAAAAAACAAAAAAAAATGACACAAATTTAGCACTTACTTTGAAATATCATAGTTTTCCTTCTTCACAAGGCTCACCAAAGATGCAGGTGTACATACTAGTATATCTTTCTTGGTATCGTCTTGTGTTTGAATTTTATCACCCATAACCAAAGCAATACCCCAAGCAGCTAAAAACAAATTTCCTTGTTAGCAAACTTTTTTTTCGAAGAAAAACTAAACATTCTCTTTTCGGTGTTGAATACAACATCTGTACTTACGTTTATTCCCACGACACATACGCTCAAGCTCAGCGAATATTTGTTTTGTAAGTTCACGAGAAGGACTCAGTATAATAGCTCTGTAGTGGTCGTGTTTTGGTTGTTTAAGTTTATGCAAAACAGGAATCAAAAAAGAAGCTGTTTTACCACTACCAGTAGGTGCAATTGCTACAACGTTTCTATCACGTAACATACAAGGTATAGCTTGCATTTGAACAGGTGTAGGTTTCTTAAATCCGTTGAGGTTAGTGACATTCTTACGAAGCGATTTAGAAACTTCGTATTTCTCAAACAGTGCCTCCCTACGCGGCAAAGTCAGATTGGCGTTCGTTTTAGGTGAATTTGTTTTTTTTTTTACTTACCAGGTGTCAAAAGGATCTGGAATGTCCGCTCCTTTTGTTGAAATATCCTTTTCCATCCGTAAAGCGTCCATTGTACTTTTATGTTGGTTTCTGTCATTTTGATCGTTGTTGTCGCTTGTTGACGCCTTTTTACTAGTTTCTGAGGTATTAAAGAAGTCTAAAGCCTTTGCTTTTTTTTCGCTTTTTGATTGTTGCTATGAGGGACGTTATTGGTACGGTGCTGCGTATATAGCGTACTTGTTCGCGTCTCCATAGCTGTTGTATCTCTGGTGGGTTATATTTCTTATTAAACCTCACACCCCATGTTATACTACGAAAAATTTCGTCTTGTCTCGTAATTACGCCTCCTAGCAATGTAATAAATTAATTTGCCACAAAATGCACATAAATAGCTATGCTTCGTTATTCTCACCATTGGCAGGTGGCACAGACATAATCACAGCGAATTCTGGTCGACTTCTCGTTTCTATTAAGCAAGCATTCGTGCATTAAGCCATCTCGTGCAGTCTGTTGCCGCATAGAAACAAATATGTTGCATACAAGAACTCTCTTCTTCTATAACGTATTGAGTCCGCTAACGTAACACTTAATATGCCATGTTTTAAGTGTTACCCCAATTGTTGGTCACAATCACGTGTACATAAAATAGAAGAACGAATGCATTTTTTTTTTTGCCATTCGCTTGGAGAACCTCACTATTTCTATCTTTATGATTGGAAGCCACGTTTTGAGTTTTAGCACGCTTGCAAATAAGGGTTTGCAGTATTTCGAGAAATGTAGGCGGCTTGTTCTATTTCTTCGAAGTCCGTTCTTTTTGGGTCTTCTGTAAGACATTGTTGCAGAAAGTAGCGCGTTTTTTAGTCAATCGTGGCTCTATACATTTCGAAAAGTAGTGCAAACCCACGCATCAACGTACTTAAAATAGCACCCTGAGAATGCTTCAGACATCACAGGATCTACCAAAGTACGGCCTTTACCTTACGTTGTCTTTCGCTAGAACGTTTAAACATTCTAATTATGTATTTAAAGGCGCATGGAACCGTGTGAATTGCTTTGGCTACCAACAGAAATTATATTTTGTATTCTGGCGTTTTTGGGCAAGAAATGCCGTATATCTGCCACGTTTGTTTGTAAACTCTTTTCTACAATCATTTTAACGCATTTGGGGTATTTAACGGTGACTGTCAAGTCAAGAGAAAATCTAGTCACGCTGTGTGGAAGTCCTCTTTTGAAAAATACTAAAATAGTTATTGATAGTTTTCTAAAAATGAGTGATGATGACTTTAAAAATCTCTCTGGTGTCCATCGCCTTGAAATAAATGGTGCTGTACTACTAACAGATGCTATGCTAGAACATATTTCAGGTGTACATCATCTGGACCTAGAGATTGAACGTGAAAGTGAATGCAGTTTTAAATCACTTCATGGTATTCATACACTGGACATATGGGGATACTTTAAAGATGAATGGCTTCAAGAACTTGCTGGTATTCATACAATTTCTGTTGCAGACACAAATATAACAGATAAAGGACTTTCAGCACTCGCTGGGGTTCACACTATTAGTTTATATTATTGTCCAAATATCAGTGACAAAGGCGTCATTGCCATTTCAGGTAGTGTACACAAGATACAGCTTGACAAGTGTGATATTACAGACAAAAGTGTAAGAGCACTAACAAATGCAACTGAAATATCTTTTGGTGGGTGTAAGAGAATTACAGATGAAGGAGTAAAGTATCTGTTAACACAAAATCAAACAACAAACAAAATCAAAAAAATTAATCTTGATCGCTGTACTCAAATATCAAACAATGTGTTACAACTTTTGGCTGGTATACCTTGTATTGACATGCGCAGTTGTAAACAAGTAACAGATGATACTCTATCATGCTTGGTAGGAGTACGTCATATTGACTTGTATGGCTGTGTATCTGTAACAAATGATGGGATAAAACAATTGGCAGGTGTAAAAGTCATTGATATTTCTGGTATTGATTGTGTCGATGATACTACTTTGAAGGCACTTGCTGGAGTACATACAATTTTTCTTAATCGCACATCTGTGACAGATGAAGGTTTAAGATACTTGGTTGGTGTTAAAGTCATAAGTCTTTACAATTGTAAGCACATAACAGATAAAGGAGTGAACAGTCTTATTGGTGTTAAGCAATTATCTCTAGAGTACTGCTCACAAATCACAGATAATGGAATTGTCAATTTAACAAGCCTAGATACAATAAATCATATGGGTACTCAAATAACAAAGGAGATGATTGACTATCTAGGATGCAAAACAGGCATGATCTACATGCCAACATTCTTTTAGTAATAAATAAGTCATATTTCTTTCCAACAAAACAATGAGTTTGTTAAGTCTACTGCACTTGTTCTATTATAAAAGTGTGTGTATTCAAATGAGGCTATTTTTTGTTGTTGTTCCTTTTTATTTCTTACTTTTTTTGAATTTTTTTTAATGTACATTCTACATATCATAAGGTCTCATAATAAATCTTCCATCAGACCCACATGAAAATATAGCATCTTGTGACGCAACTAGCTTCATAACCTAAAAATTGTCACAACAAATTGAACAAAAAAAAAATGAAAAGGAAAACTAGTACGTACACCAAACGTTGATACTGGCGCTTTAAAAACACCTCCTGTTCGAGCTACAAATGTACGTTTAGCATGTACATCTTGCCACGTTTCTGCCACTGACATTACAGGAAGACTTATGAACTAAGAAGCAGATAGTAAGTACAACAACACAAAGACAAACTAAGAAAAAAAAAAGAATAGCAAAAGCTTAAACCCCATCTTCAGACTCCTTACCTTGCAACTTCCATCTGTAGATCCAGAAACAATAAATTTTTGTGAGGGCGCAAGAGACAGTGTCTTAACGTTTAATTCATGGACTTGTATCTCTTTTCTTATTGTCCTCTGACGTATATCAAAAACAGCTACTGTTCCTTTCTTCCCACCAGTGTACAACTCTTGAAATCTTGAGCTATACTGCGCACAAGTTGCGCCTCCTTCATGTGATAAACAAGAAGCAACGAGGTTACGACCATTAGGTAATAAAGAATCCCATAGCTTAATATTATGAGTATTACTAGAATGACCAACCTACAAAAAGTATTAAACTACTTCAACCCATCTTCAATTCAGAATTGAAAGCAACAAAAAAAAATCAATCGTACTGTTGCGAAGAAGCTTCCAGAATTGAGAAAAGCCATATCTTGAGCACGTCTATCATGGCAAGAAACTCGCTAATTAAATATAAGTGGCAGTAGGGACAAAAGGCAGAAGATTTTGAAGAGTAAACTCTTTGTAGAGCAGAGCCTAGATGGTGCAGTATTCACATGATTAAACAAAAACATGGCGAAACTCTATATGATATTGAAAGTGTACCATATAAGCGTCTGTATTATGAGAGTCAAAAGCCCACATGGTAATATATCCGCTTGTATCCAAGCCACAAAATTTTGATCCTACAAAAAAAAAAAAAAGTAAGACTTTCAATGCCTCTTACATACGCACTATCACGTGATAGTTTATTTCAAACCGTACCAGTACTATTGACACGTATTCTAGTTACTCTAGGTTTACCAGAAAGTGTGTAATCACTTAAAGGAGAGGCAACACCAAACTGCCACAAGTTGACATTTCCAGAAATACCACCTGAGAAATCTAACAAAAAGAAGTAAGCTTTAAGTCTTCTTGTCTACGAACTAGTATGTCAAGCGTACAGTATGGCCCTTTAGGATGTGGTTCAAGCCATAATACAATCTTATCATGGTCTACATCAACATATGCTCCATCACCTTGAGAGTCCATAGACATCGATAAAGAATCATGAATATTTACAGAAGAAGATCCAAGATTCCTTAATGAGCTTTTCTTAAGCCTTGGCGAGCTTTTTTCAAAGTTAGGCTTATTTCTCTTTGGATGAGGCTATCAATTAACTGTTAGTGATAATCATACCATATAAAGAATGAATGTTTTCGCGTACAGATGAATTTGGTGTATCATTAAACTCTATCCTTGAAACTGCTGCTATATTAACATTTGCAACAATAGCATCTCTTGGTAGTATCTTTACTTCTCTTATACCACGCATAGTACCAATAGCAACCAATGTAGGATCAACTTGATTGATGGCAAATGTCTGTAGCATATCTTTATCACGATGAACAAGATGAGGTGTGCCCCACTTAACTTTTGAGATATCACTTAACCTAGCGTTACTGAAACCTTCAGCAACTGATTCTTCGATCTAGAAGAATTTTTAGTTAATATTACAGTTCTGAGGGAAATGTTAGGTCGTACTTCATGCGGGATAAGCGCTTGTTGATCGATGAAATCGCGTATATGATCCAAGGAGAGCAAAAAGTTTGTCATAGCTTGATATTCTGGAGCCTATTGCTTTTTTTAGGAAGTGTACGAGAATAGAGTGTTTGTATATCATTATTATCGTACCTGTGCGCGAGGAGAAGCCTGAAGCACATATCCCAAAAAGTCATTATCATCCATAGGCATGTGCGTGTAGGCTGATTTGCCTGTAAAGAAATAATAAGGTTGGGTTTTTGTGGATGTGGAGTTTTTCTTTTAACGCACCACGCAGTGTGTTTAGAAGAGCTGGTGGATAGATGTGTATAGACAAATATGATACCCATTCTTTAAGATACTTGATAATGAGCAGGTATAATTCAGACTCTATAAATTCAGACGTTAATAAAAAAAAGAAAAAAGCAGCAAGTTTTGTGTTCTGGTCAACTTACGCTCAGTAGGCTTTGTATGTAGTATCATGTGCATAAAATTATACGCCATAAGAAGATCCATGAGTCTGTTTAAAAATGATAGTATACGTGGATTATTTTTAATCTCCTCAAGAATACCTACACAATGAACCCAAAACGTAAGAAAGGATAGAAAAAACGACATCAAAAAATATAAATTGTTTTAAGTTTCAAGTGTTTTATCTCGTACCAGATTCATCGTCCTCGATACTTTCAGGTGCTTCATCACCACTTGATTTTGAGTCCGAATCTTTAACATTTTCCTCAATGACTGGAGGTATCTGACCAATCTTGACGCCATTCAAAATAGCAGCACATGTCCTGAAATCAGGTGAATGCCATCCAGCTGCAAACAACCCAAGCTAAGACAATCGTAAACATACCATCTTTTTAACACCTTTACTACTAAAACTTACTTTAATTGCAGCCTTGATCTCAAGTTTAATATGTGAAGGCAATTGTCTAGGGACAGCAGCAGCCCAAACTTCCCTTAACACAAAACGATTAAGCAAAGGCTTTTTTTTTTCTCAGAAAAAAAAGTGTTCATCAACGTACCGTGTCAAAGTATCGATTCGTTTTATATCGGCCACAGATATTTCCTTACTTATAGCATTCTAAAAAAGGTGTTAAACACGCTCACTGCCAAATAAATCAAAAAAAAGGCATACCTTTGCGATTGGTGTCAATTTCTTAACTGTCGCTCTGATTATATCAATACTAGACTCTTTATCTCCAAGCATGAGTTCTTGAGAAAGGTAATGATATTGGTGGCAATTCCTATCGCATAATTAATCAAAATTAAGCTACTCCAAGGGCACAGTTTGAAGCAAGTACATAAAAAAAAAGATTGTAGACAAAAGAATCCGATGGATTACCTTATCAGTTGTGCACTTAGATTTCCTTTGTCGATAGCCAACATTTCACATATTGTATCTATATCTTCCTTGAGTGTAGGTCCTTCTTCTCCTTCAGGCACACAGCGAACCTCAGCACATTCCTACAATTTTAAATACTAAAGAAGAACACTAGCTTAGACGAAACAAAGCGTACTTGTTTGAGGTACTGTAGCGCTGATATAGTATATGTAACATGTCTTAGCTTCTCTTCAACCTTTTTAGCAATGATACCAGTTGATTCTAATGCGAGATTCCTATATATCATCTAAACAATAAATTTAGTAAACGCAACTTTTTCAGCCGGAAAATCTCAAGTTCGTACCGCTTGTTCTAGGGCTAATCTGGAACATCCTGACCAGGTATAAGCATAAGTAGCTCTCTTCAACATCAAAGACTCCATTTCAGCAAAATTGAATACCTTCAGACGCGGATGATTTCGTAGAAAGTTAAAAATGTGAAAAGTAGTTGGGTTGAACATAATAGTAGATTTTCTCATATCAACAGCCAACTCTTCAGCCTTTGTACCACCAAGAACCTCTGTACTACGTAACCGCCTTGGCTTTAATACATCAACAGCTTCCTTTTCCCTCTTACGTATCCAATGAACAACAGATTTAAGAGCCTTGTCATCATTAGAACAAGCACGCTTTAGAATGTGTTCTTCAAGAATATTATTATATGTCTCTTGAGAAGGTTCATATAACTTTGATATAAATAAAGCAAGGTTGATATCATTCAGTTTGTTGATACATATATCCACAGCATCCTTTATCCTATCTCCAAGAATAAAGAAGGCAGCAGCCATAGAAAACCTTTGTTTTCCCAAGAGGACAAAGGCATTCTTTTGAGCAGCTGAACGCCAACGTGGAAGAGCAAAGTTATTGTTTAAAAACTTTGCAACATTTGCGAATCTGTGTTCTTCTCTTGATAGAGCTTTATAGAATTGAAGTACAGCATTCTTCTTTCGCAGAGCCAAGTAGTATAATATGCAAGTATCAGGATCCCTTGTCTTTTTAAAAGCGGCACTGCAAGAGAAAAAAAAAGTTAGTAAAGAAGAGAAAAAACTGACTTCTCGCGTCTGTTAATTAACGTACCGAGCTAGTTTATCACATAATTCAATGAGAGTAGGCTGGTGGGTACACCACAGTGGTATTTGTAGATAACGGACCGTAGACCACTCAATGTCATCTGTGCCAATGCAGTAGTCAACTAAAAGAAAAGTCAAAAAAATCTTAACAAAAAGCGGAATCACTTCAGTGGTTCAATAAAATATTTCTTCTCGTTATATAGTCTTAGTCAGTACCTAACTGTTGAGGTGCTTCACTAAGAAGTGCCCATACTACAATTTCGCTAGGTACATCTCCTTTAGCGAACCCAATTTTCTTCATATACAAAAACTGTCTTATCATCAACCAATAACGTAATCCACATGCATCCAAAGACCCTTTACCTGATCCTGCTTTACCAAGAGTATCGATAATAGCAAGAAGATGTAAATGATCACGCCCTTGAATACCTGGAAGCTTAGTAGATGACCTAAAAAGAACTATCAATACCACAACTTTTTTTTTCGAATATAAAATACTTACAGTAGTGTAGATAGCTCTTCTGAATCTCTCTCTGAATAAGACACCGTAACAGAAGCAGTATGCATGAGACCTGAGACCTCTTCTTTTCCACCTGAGGTATCATCTAATTCAGATCCAAAGGTATCTTCATCGTCGCTTTTAAAAAAAATAAGCACCTCAGCAGAAAAAACTTTACACATTGCAATGTTCAAAAACGGGCCATAAATTTGCCACTGTAAATAAAGTAGCACTACAGTAAGGCTCCCTTAAGAAAGTAATGTATCCTTTAAAAAAGATTGTACCTAAACTTAATCTCATAGTCATCATCAAGATCAGAATCAGCCCAAGGATCATCATCATCAAAAAGAGACTCTGCAGTGTCTTTTTTCTTTTCTGGTTTTGATTCAACTTTAGTTTCAGAAGGTGAAGCTTGTGTTGCACTTGTACTAGCGCCAACTGTAACGAATATGTCAATAAACAACAAAAACAAGAAAATTTATTTTTTTTTGAAAACGAAAAACGTACATGTTATATCAGCTTGTTTACCTTCCTCTACACCCTTCTCAAGAGGTTCTGATGGTATATAAGGAGGAGGGAAAACACCACTTGCTTTCTTATCAACAATAAAACTCTGTAGTTGCTTTAGAATATCAACAGCTCTTTGGAATTGACCAGCCATTATATACTCGCTAATAACTAAGAATAAAATTAGAAAATAACTCATTGGAAATGTACAAGATGAATGAACGTACCTTTAGGATGATAAGAAGGCAATGTTGTCCTAGCATTAGCTAATGACTGGACCGTCTCAAAAACGTTACTGCCAAGCCATTTTGTATATACTGTTAAATCCCTTCCTGAAGCAACGATAATATTACCCTTTACAGCGTTTTAGAAGAAAATCCATTTCAGAAAAAATCTGTATAAAACCGACTTACACAAGCCATAGCAGACATTGCTGTAGGAGCCAAGTTGGTATTCTCAGTTTTAAAGATTTCCTTCCAATAAGGCCAAAAAGCACCAACGTTATCATTACTAACTTGGACTACAAGAGCAAGTCAAAAGATGTGATCAAACAATAACTCAAGCTTACCATAATAACTCAATAAATTATTTTTTGCCAAAACAAAAACATGTGTAGCATCGTATAGTGGTATCCAACCGAATGTTATATTGTCCTTTGTTTCTTGTTCGATATTTATCTTACCTTCCATTCGGTACTGAGGTGCACTCGATTCGGACTGGTTTAAACTCTTAGTCAACACGAAAATGTAAAATCATTGCAACTTACCTCCCATATATACACTTGACCGTCTTGAGGTGCATACGTTGCTAAACGGCCAAAATAAGCCATCTAACCTTTGTCAGTGCGATAAAAAGAGAGTAATGAGTACCTGTATATCACGAATAGGATGCATTGACGCCTTGAAACTAAGCAAAGCTTGTAGTTTCCACCCATCGCGCCTATGAGCACGTAAACATTTCATAACTTTTTATATTCTATTTACCTATCCATTGTATTTGTTAAGCGCCATAAGCGCACAGTACCATCTTGATGACCTGTGACGAATGACAAGAGTTTTTCAGCATCATGATCTGGCTGTGGCAGGTGTTAAACATGGATATTAAATATATTTAAGATGTACCATTGAATGTGCAACTGTAATTGGTGGCATGGATTTTAATTCATGTGTAGCAATGATACGAGCGCTCTTAGCTATGTTATCTGCTACCTCAATACGCCAAACACACATAGAAGCTGATTTAAAGTCAGTAAACAAGGTAATACCAAAAACAAAACAGAAACACGTACAGCCATCTTTAGCAACACCCATTACAAGACGGTGACCTTCACCCAATGTGTTAGGTTCAATATTAACAGGTTTGAAGTATATAGATGGTAATTTATAAATCTTTCCAACGTCAAACCCTGGAGAAGCGGTATCGTCTAACAACACGCCAGGAGAAGTCTAAAAACGTAATTTAGTTTGGTGTCTCATCAACGTTTGTGACACGTGCCAGCGATAACTCTTTTTTGGTAAGTAACTCTATTGGTAATACTCTTAATCCAGATTGGTTGCCGCTCATGTACGCATAAACAATACTATCTAATCATCAAGTCAATTCAACGTATGAGTTCGTAAAAAGAACTACATACCTTGACAATCCCAAGCAAAAGATATAACATCCTCTATTGTATCCATATCCTTTAACACATCAGTAGAATCCGTAATCTAAACAAAGAAGGAAAGGATTAGTTAACTGCAACGCAAATTTGTGATCAATTATAAAAACGTACTGCAGTGTCTGCAACATTCCATAACGTCAGTTTGTTTAGGCTATCTAGAGAAGCAACAAATTTATTGTTGACATGACTCTTTAATTCAAGTATATCATGTGAATGACCAAAGTATCGACCAATACTCTCACCAACAATTCTAAATAATAACAAACATTAATCCCATTAACTGCAGGAAAAGAAAGCGCACCTAGAGCTAGACTTATCAAGTTGTCTTAAATCTAATACCCAAGCTTGTAAGCCACTCCTATACACCCGCTTAAAATCAGAGTAATACATATTTAACATACTGCTCTTCACGCTCCGCAACAACGACAATATGAGCAGGTGTAGGCCCGTCTGGAGTCTTATTGAACCTTAAAACAACACTGCACATATCACAGTATGGAATAGAAGGTAAAGAACGCATCTAGATAACATAAAAGTCAGTTCAAATAAAGGAGAATAGTAGCTCGTTAAAACAAAATACTTACCAAATACATGTTAAGTTGTAAACCAGGAGGTCCATGTGAGAACCCTTTCACACGCCATAATTTAACATCACCATTCTCTACACCAACAATCCATCCAATACCAACGCCTTCATTACCTACAACACAAAAAAATTTAATGTCAACTTTTAATTGTCCAATTTTACAAAAACAAAAAAAAAATCACGTGCTAGCTTCCTAAATTACATTCAGATAAAAAACACGTACGAACGACAGGTAGTTTAGTATGCCTGTGCCTTGAATTTTTCTTTGCGCATACACTATCCCCTCTAGAGTAACTAAAAGTCTCTCTGAGTGCTTCTATGCTTTCTTGTGCATGTTGTATACCAAGAGAATCTGCTCTTAGCGCCCACCGTAATTTACATGTTGTGCTGACTTGCAAAGAGCGAACCATCGTGAAAGTCGTTGGTGAATCTATACCACCTCCTAACCAAACGCGTAATTTACCATCCTTACAGAGTGTTAAGAGTCCTTTACGTCCAATTTTATTAGGTCTCCATGCTATAGATTGCACAGCCCGTGGATGAGGCAAGTACGTAAAGTTATAGCCTTGATAGGACGTCAGCTAACCTAACAGCCAAAACTTGTTCTTCAACAAGAATTTTAAGTACCTTTTTTTGTTGGAAACCTATGACATGTGTAAGAACTTACATACAAACAAAAAATAATGTAATTGATTTTTGGATCTAAAATGGACACAATAGTAACTAATAAAAGTAGTGTCACAGCCTCAAAATTTCTTACAACCCCAAAAAAAACCAATCAAAGAAAAAAAGTACTAAATCACGTACCAAACTTTAGGGAATCTATCATTATTGGCTAGAGTAGCGAACATACCTTCCTTAGGAGCGAATACAACTGTACTAACAGGAGAAGCAAGCTCAGTGTGCCTATAAAAAAAATTACAAAACAATTTTGAAAGAAATGTAAAAAGACAGCGAAGATTTCTAGATGAATTCTATGACTCATTTTTGAGCGTACCACGTTCGTTTTGGGGATGGTTTTGATAAATTCCAAAAACTAATCCCGTTGGCGGCACCAATGACCGCATCGTCGCCTATGGTACTGCTGTTAGCGCTTGAGAGTGGTTTAAATTTAAATACCGTTGGGCGAGACGGCTAGTGTTGAAAGTTCGCATTTGCTAGTTATTTCTCTGTATTTAGTCCAAGAAATAGCGTTTGAGGTCTGTTGGGGTTGATAGAGAATAGCACGATTACCTGTAACAATACCAATCTGAAATGTTTAAATAACAGCGCAATAGGAGTAATAACGTACTTTTCCGCCCACCAAAGATAAAGAAATGTCATTTATTACATCATCGGTTGTGATCACTTGTAGGCACCGCAGACCGCCAGAAAGGATCGTACATGCCTTTCCAGATGCTCTAGCCTATTACACACTGTAAACACTATTTACGTTGCAGAAACCGCCTCATTAGCAACGTACTAATAGTATTTCATCGTCATAAATAGCTATACGCAATTGTGCGCTACTTTGAGTTTCTACAGTAGGATACAACCCTGGTATAAATTGCTTTTGATGCATTTTATGTCATATCCAAAACGTGGGTATTTGGGGTTCAGTTGTAATAAGTTACTCTGATTTTTTTGTAACAGTTTTGAAATTGTTTGGCTTTTCTCGTTTCATTGCAAATAAAAAATAAAAAAAAGTTGAGTAAATTACAAAGCGACGTGTGGAGAAATTGTCTGTTCAGTTATTTAATAATTATAATGAGCGAATTACGCTATCAAAGTATGGCTGAACTAACCATGAACGTTGCTTTACTACCAGTAATTGCAAACCGACCCATAGAGATGTATGTTGACTTAGCTGAGCGTCTGTTCGTTAAAGTACGCCATGAACCGACTCATGATTCGCTCTGCTTTTGGGAAAATTGCTCTATTCAACTCATACAAGCTATAGGGCGCCAGTTTTAATGAAATCGGCGACCAAGAAAATGCTTACATCCAATGGGTTACCTTTCTCACGTACGAGTACATTTCCATCAATTTCATCGGAGCTAGTACACTTTTTCTTTCCAGAATTCGTAATAATGCCGATTTAGATTTATGATAGACCAATTACCAACACATCCCTTTTATGACTCTTCTACGCCTAGAATAGTAAACTTATCACAGGTGCGGCGAACAATCATCCTTAAATTTATCCTGAAACCCTCAATAATCTCCAGCGCTGTAATGATACTGCTATTGTACTGGAAGACCTAAAAAGAGAGCTATCGCAGAGATACGCCGCAAGAAAATTAACAATACACATGGCAAACTTACACACAGACTATCAGGTAGCTCTAACGTACTGTTTACCTATATTGATAAAATTTAAGCCCCAAAGCGTCGCACCGAATCGGAACAACGCTATGATGTACAGTAGACGCGAACAAATGCACGCACCAAGGTACCAAGCATATCGGGTTTGTTTTTTCTGACCTTTACCGTTTCATTAAAGCCTTTGTCTATCTTCCCCTAACTGCCTGTAGAGCTCCTATTCACTCTCCAAATATTGTTTTACCACCTCAACACATCATGCCTTCAAACAGAAGCTTTTCCATCGCCAGTCATCACCTACCCGTCCCAGGTACGTAAGCAGCGAACCGGTTTTTGTCGTTTGGAAGTTACGAAAAGAAACGCTATTTTAACCCCGAACTTAAGGAGTTCTGCAAGGAGATGTTTTAAATAGTACCATACAACCTCCCACACCTCAGCCAATACAACCAGCAAGCATACATTTTCATCCTTTGATACAACAAATCAGGGACCACGCTAAACAAGAAGAAAGTACAGAGGATACTGAAAAGAAGAAGCAAAAGGAGATTGAACTCGCTAATGCGCGAAAATATATGATAGACGACTGGAAAAGACTAGCCATAGAAAGAGACGCATCTCTTGAGCACTTTAAGTCCTTACCAGCAAACAAAAAAAAATCAACTGCTGAACTGAAAGAAGCGTTTTCTCAAGCTCTATCACCACCAAGACACAACACAGAACACGACCCAGCACACCATGAAATGCTTGGTATGTTCCCTAGAATGTGGCCTGACGCTAACAACATGGACACCACGTGAAGTTGCAAAACAAGCCGAAAAAAAAAGGTGTAAAATAATAAAAAAAGTCAACTTCTAGTTTTACTTGCAACAAAGTACGAAAACGCAATGGACCTCACACAACTCGGTAAATTACCAGCAGAAAAGAAGGAAGACCCCAGAATTGCTGGTGGTAGCATGGTAGCTCCAGGTGAACACGGTTTTGATCCAAACTTGGCTGCTGAAGAAGAGCGCCTACATAGGTATGTACTACAGCGTTTTAGCGTGTAGTATGCTTACTCCTTGTAGACACATGCAAAAAAAGCAAAAAGAGTATGATACGTGGAAGACATCAGAACCTGTTGTTGTACATCAACAGAAGGAATCTAGAGATAAAGTAAGCAACCTGAGCAACTTCTTGTTGTCACTTTTCTAACATATATGTAGAGCGTATTCGATAGCACAGGAACACGGAGAGAGAACCACTGATGATTTTATGGTCAATACAAATTCCTAGTGCTTCAGGACGCATAAAACAGCGCGCAAGCGCCACTAAACAATGTATACGTTATATCTATTGAACTTATTATGGTACAATAAAAAAAAGCAGTTACAAGCGCTATAAGCTACAAAACTGATTCAAGAAACACCTCAACTCTTCCTGTCAGTTCGTCCAAATTAGTTGGGCAAAGGTACAAATCATTCTCGCAAAAAAGTTGCAAAGCAACTAGTTGCACGTCTCTAATCTAAATAGTGCTTTAGCAACAACTTAGGTTTTTGTTTTCTCCTTAAGTACCTCACTAGTTGTCCAATCCAATGCAACGATTACAGATGGCACGTTACCTGATGCTTTCGAGTACCGCTGAAAGCCAATCAGTGCGTCCTTTTACAAGTTAGTAAACCAAAACTGGTAAGTAATGAGCACCTCAACGTTGTAGGCAATCCGCACTATGTCAATTGCTCGTATTTCATAACGAGTAACAAATGATGTAACAGGTGCTATCTCAAGCACGTCAGTTACGAATCTAGATGAAGATTCATTTCTATGCTCTGATCCCAACGCTACAGGCAATACAATAGCACTACTATTGCTAAAGCGTAGACGCCGCTCTAAATCGTAAGAGAGCGTAGAAGACGGTTCAAGAGCGTAAATGGTACAGTCTGTACATGCCTGTGACACCCAAACTATCAATAACGTTAAAAACGCCTACACGTAACGACGGTTTAAATTTTGAGTACCTGAAAAGTCACCCAAGCATGCTCCAGTATCAATAACGATCGATTTTGGTGTAAACGGTGTATCACCAAGTAAATGATCATAAAATAATATCCGTGATTGTAAAACGTGATATTTAGGCGCTAATATAAATTGAGGCTCTGAGCGGTATTGATCATTATCAAGCCTGTCACTGAGTAGCGTAATTCTCGCGTCTGCGAACCGCATTTGTTCTTTTAATTCTTGTATCTGTTTCCCACAAGGCGAGAAGGACGCTCGGTACAGAGTAAGAAATAAAGCATAGATTCCAAGGATGTAAAAGCTTATTCTGAGGCAATATACAATTGAAGACGACCTGCTCATATGGCAAAAACACGTTTTCGATAGATGAGTGACTAGGTTCAACAAAAGTCACAATGATTTTTCTGATGGTTACGTAAGCTGTCTACTTGATCAAGCGACATATTCTATTACGGGCACAAGTTGCCTGTCTCTTCGAACGTTTTTTTTTTTGTAAATACTGCGTCTAAACGCTATTGATCCGTTTTCTTTGACTCAAATCGCAACGCCAAGTTCTAAAAACACCGAACGCACTTGTTTAAAGGGGTTATTTACTTTAGTTCACACATGGTGCTACATTAAGGGCACAGGCAAGCCATTAGCTTAGCGGTTATCGGTAAGAACGCGAATAATACATCCTAAACCACCAGCAGCCTTAAGGGTGCTTTCGTGCCATTTGAAAACAGTGTTAGCGCTTTCACCAGTTTGTAGAGCTATACGACGTTAGAGTTAGGGCAATGGAGTTATAAGTGTCTTTTTTTATTATTTTTTGAAGCGTACCGAGATAAATGTGGCCCATGAGTTTGTCTAGTGCGTCAGAGTCCAATTTACCAACAGCTGGTTTAATTTCCATAGCTTTGTATTGTCCAAGTACGTCGCAAGCAACTTTTGCTGCGTCTCCCTAAATAACACAATGACGCTAAAAATTTCGGTGTATAAGGGTTCGTACTCTGATTTGTGGATTTCTGCAAGCAGTTGGTCGCGTTTTGAGTAGTTCTTCCAAAGCGCTGGACTTGTTACCTCTATTAAACTCCTTGTCAGTAACGGTGTAATTATAAAAAGAGGTTCGTACGTGTTTAGAGCAGAGTCAACAGCTGAACGCAATTTGTCTACTTTTGCTTTGTACGCAGAGTCAGGGATAGCAGGTTGTTGAAGAGCCATTGTAATGTTCTGTTTAAATAAACTACAAACAGTATTGACTCATTTTGCTCAAAAAAAGCACGCAAAAAGTCATGTTATACATACCTCTAGTCTCCATAACACAGTGAAGTCACGCGAGTTGGAGTTGATAGAATTGTGGAATAATAACACGAGAAGCAACTTCTAAATGCTTTCATTTAAACTGGCTCGTTCACTGCGCGCGACTGCTCAATCGCGTAAGGTTACTCGAGCTTCACGCATAAGAGTTAGCGTAAAAAATCATTCTGACTGCATAGATGAGTTCTCAGGTGCGTGTTACAACGCGCTATACAGTTTTCCTTAGAGTACATTTGACAGCACTGTTCTAAATTTTTTTGACATTTGTGCGTCATAACTCACTGCCTAGGATGGCTTGACGTCCACGATGTCGACAACAAAAAGTGCTCACAGTTTAAAAACGTTAGTATTACGCCTGTACTCTACTGACGTTTAAAACAAGGAATTGGACGTTCGATCAGATGCAGAAGATCCATTAATTGATATAGAACAGTCAAGACTGACAAACGATATTATAGTACCTCGGATGGATGAAATTAAAGGTCACATGCTTGACTACAGGAAAGAACTTGATGCAGTCTACAAGAAAAGATGTACGCCTACGATTGTCATTTGTTAAGAATGATGCTCGAATTTTGTGTTAAATATCATGAGATTTCCGAGCGTCATTACAATGACGTTAAAATCACGTGTTAAACTGTTTATTTAGTTGACACAAAGTCTTCAGATACAAAACCGGAATGGGGTAAAGTAGACCCTTCCAAGTATCCTCTTGATCATAATTTAATGATAAGAGATGGAATCTATCACCAGGCACAAGAATCAGGTGTCTTTGATTACTTTACACACCAAGGCGCTACTTTTAGAAAAGTTAGAATGATTATTGACGATTCTTACTTTCATCATGCTATACAACTTGGTGATATTTGTGTAAATACAAGTAATGATGTGGGTATAGATTCCGTAAACGCAGACGCAGAAAAAGTTGATATTAAACGATGGGATGATATGAAATACAAAAAAATAGCTGACTTTGATCAGTGTAGTACTGTCTCTGAGAAACACTTCAACTGCCATATTTATCCTAACTTATTATTCCCTACTATTGCACCAATATTCCCTCTTATTTCTATTGATGAAGCAGGGGAGTTAAGCTTCCTATCAGCTCAATCAGCTGTTTCATTCAAGAGTATGTTAGATGACTATAAACCAGTAAAGAATTTCTTTACCAAAAGCCCTTTTGCGAAGAAGAGAATGCCTACAGTGTATCATGATGTTGTTAAGGATTGGTACAAGAAGAATAACTTGAAGAGGACTACAGTATCTATAAATACAAACGAGACACCAGAGTCTATTGTTGAGTTTATTACAAAAGAATTGGAAAATAAGACACAAGAAAAACAAGACAAGATAGATTATGTAATGTTTGAGATCGGTATGCAAGTGTTGAGGTTGGTTCAAGCTGCAAAGCTGAAACCAACACCTGACATAATAGAGAAACTACGACAAGACGGGGAAATACCACAACGTAAACATGTATGAGCGTACAAAATGGTTTTACAACAAATAAAAGCTTAAAGTTTTTTTTCAAAATAATTATTTATAAAAATGGTTTGTACTAGTGCACGTGATTATCCTCCTTTGTGGTTTGAGTCACAGCGTGGTATCTTTTTAACATTCCTAGTTAAGGACTGTTTTCTCTTGCACTTAAAAACGCTCTGAGCAAAACGTTACAACAGATCCCTACAAGCAAGCCTGCGAAGATTAGATTACGCTTGGCGGTTATATTACTGTGCGACACAAAGTGCCAAAGTAATTTCAGTGAGCGAACCCTGGTAGTTGCCCTGGTAGTGGTATCACTAGCGTTACCAACAATAAACGCTACCAGAATGACAGACTCAACACCTGCTCAGTACAAAGGATCTTGTTTTTGCAAGGCAGTACAGTTTACTACCACTGGAAAACCGCTAATGTCTTGTTACTGCCACTGTACAATATGCCAGCGCATCACATGTTCACCATGCGAAATAGTTGTAAGACCCTGAAAAACAAAAAAAAAAGTTGAAAACTTTTCGTATGTTTGAGTTTGGTTTAATTTTCTTTATTAGGCAATTTACGCTGGACAACAGTTTTCTATTACTAAAGGCGCTGAAAACATAGCCTATTTCAGTAGCTCCGAGAATTTACAAAGAGGACATTGTAAGACATGTGGAACACCTTGTGCTAGTAAACTAAAGTCGAAAGGTACTAGCTCGTTGATTTGGATCTAAGCTGAACAAAACTAGATGGTAATTTCATGTATACAGCCCAACTTCCTCTGTTTGAGGGTTATGTAGATGGTAAACTAGCTGATGAATTGAAACCGAACATGCATATCTGGTACGGCAATCGTGTTATCGATATCAAGGACGGTTTGTTAAAGTGGAAGGTACTTTTTTTTTTTCGAGTATTAACAATTGATGGTAACCTGGTTGCATAGGATATGCCAAAACAATTTGGTGGTTCTGGAGATAAAATTGAACATTAGGAAGGGTTGTAAGGGTAATACAAGTACAGTATCTGACAATACGAATAAAATGAGAAGGGTTGGTGTCTGTTCCTTTTTTTTTGCGACCTTAATTTTCAAAACAAATCGTTTGTGGCTCAAAATACATGTATTTCTTTAAAGGTACAATTTTTCGGTATTGTCGCGATTTAGTAGTTTCGCACGGCGTCTCAATTCGTTTCAACAAAAAAAGTGGTTGATTTTTTGAGTTTAGTCAATAGCTATTCCGCAATAAGTCACGTGTCACCATGGATCGCGCAGAAGGTAATAAAAAACCGTTTGCTGCGGCGTATGATACAGTAAATCAAAGGTAAACGTTTTTGTTGATTTTATCGTTCTAAAACAATTTATAGCACTCAAAAAACATTACTGGACATGCCTACTGAGATTATAGCGACTATTTTAAGTCATACAACCAAATCTCGATTTGCAGCTTGTCAGACATGTCATATCCTTTCTTCTATCATTCACGACATTATCGGATACCACAGTATACGTATAACAACTGAAAATCACGTGAAACAAGTTGTACAGCATTGTGGAATTATGAAACACACAAGGATCGATTTAGTAGATAATAAAGCTTTTGGGTTTCCTTCTGACAAGATTGTGGAACAATTTGCAGGAGTTCATACAATTGCCTTGAGGGGT
Organism: Trichosphaerium sp. ATCC 40318; assembly: GCA_038496445.1. Lineage (NCBI taxonomy): Eukaryota > Discosea > Flabellinia > Trichosidae > Trichosphaerium > Trichosphaerium sp. ATCC 40318. The sequence continues at coordinate 89,229 of JALMLS010000374.1, forward strand.
TGTCGACTTACAGACAAAGTAATGATATATTTGGCCGGAGTTCATACAATTGACCTGTTTTGGGCATCAGTGACAGATGAAGGAGTGAAAGCACTCAAAGGCGTTCATACTATTAACCTTTCTTGCACATCAGTGACAGATGAAGGAGTGAAAGCACTCAAAGGTGTTCATACTATTGACCTTTGCTACACATCAGTGACAGATGAAGGAGTGAAAGCACTCAAAGGCGTTCATACTATTAACCTTTCTTGCACATCAGTGACAGATGAAGGAGTCAAAGCACTCAAAGGCGTTCATACTATTGACCTTTCTAAGATCTTAGTGACAGATGAAGGAGTGAAAGCACTCAAAGGTGTTCATACTATTAACCTTTCTTGCACATCAGTGACAGATGAAGGAGTCAAAGCACTCAAAGGTGTTCATACTATTAACCTTTGCTACACATCAGTGACAGATGAAGGAGTCAAAGCACTCATTGGTGTACATACTATTCAACTTTCTTGCACACCTGTAACAGATGAAGGAGTGACAGCACTTGCCGGAGTTCATACAATTGACTTGAGCTATACTAAAGTGACTGATAAAGGATTTACAGCACTTATTGGCGTTCATACTATTAACCTTTGTCGGACTGCAGTGTCAGATGAAGCACTCCAAAGTCTTGTTGGTGTACACACAATTGACCTAAAGAGTTGCAGTATTACAGTTGAAGGAATCAAAGCACTCAAAGACGTTCATGAGATTAGTCTTTCTTTTCCAAAAGACTCATGGCTTAAACATCTTTGCAATGTACACACTATCTATATTTCCCACGGGAGATATATAACAGATGATGGAATTAAATCATTGACCAATGTCAAATGCCTTGAGCTTCACAATTTCTCTAATATAACAGACTTGGGCTTTAAGACATTGGTCAACCTTGAGCACCTCACCATGGATTACTGTCCACAGATTACAAATGGTTGCTTGAAGCACTTACCATCTTTAAAATATGTTAAAGGATTGAGAAATACCAAAGTTACACAAGAAGCTGTTGAGTCATTGGGTATTGTGCCTCTATAAACGAGTTCATATATTAGAATTAGCTAAATAAATAGGCAATTTATAAGCCATTGTAAAGTTGTTTTGTTATTTTACAATTTTCTAACTTTTGGATTGTTGAGAGCGACGGCATTCCCAAATCGTATTCTTTTCAAGTGTATGCTATAAATAGCTTCTCAACTTATTATGACATAGGTAATAGACCTGCATTTGGAAACGGTTGACTAGTTGGCCAGGCATAAAAGTAGAAGTCGTTGTACTACCACTCACAACGAACATGTCTCGTTATCTTTTTCCACAACAAGTTCTTTGTAAGATGTACGATAAGTATCGATGTGATAGCTTTGATACGGTAAAGCTGTGCTCACAAAGCCCCGAAAAACTATTTTAAGAGCTTGGAGAAACGGAATATCTTTTCTCTCTGCTTTCGAAATATATTACGATTGATTTTCAGTGCTTAATCACATCTTCTCCCTCAAAGTGATTATATCATTGTCATTGACGATTATTATTATGTATAAGTAAAGATGAACCAACGGCAAATCTGCTCTGGTAGACATACTAGTGGCAAAAGGTCAGAATGGCAATTTATCATTTCTCAATTACTTCTTTTGGTGTCTTTACTACTGAGTTGTTTGTAAGCCTAGTCAACAATGTCTGAGAAACTATTTTAGATACAGCTTTAAGAGGTAAAACTCGTGGTGTATATATATAAAGAAGTACCTTCAATTCAACCAATTGTACAAACGGTAAAAGCAAAAAATACAATGTGCCAGTGCCTTACGATGGCAAGCAGATTGAATCAAACGCCATACAGGTGAATCAAGACTCAACGAAGATTGTATATGGTTGCTTCACAAGACAGTGGCCTATATATCAACTGAATACAACACCTCATGACTGAAGTAACTAAAGATGCTCTTTTCTTCTTGTATCTACATTTTAAAAGATTTCACTTGCCAATGCTGTTTGCATTTGGCAGACGTTTCACGTACACCTGGCCAGGCGTTCACCAAACTACGCTCATGTTGAGTTTGAGCCACTTCAACATTAATTTTTTATTCAAATCTGTCTAGTTACATAGTACCTATTATTGTTTTGACAAAGGTGAGTTGTACCATTGTCGGAATATTTTTTTTTTATTTGAAAAACACAATTGAAACATAATGAGTGGCGATGTATATCCACCAAATGGAGAATTAATTCTGGCCATACCAATATATTATTTCTGTAATAAATGGTGATGTGTGGCCTTGAAAACTTTTCACTGCATAGCAGTGACGTATTATGTAAAAGTCATAAATACCAGAAATATGTTCTTATTTTTTTCCACAAAACGAACAACCTTCTTGTCCAACCAACCAAACCACCTTTATATTCCCGAAAATAAAAACCCTCACCTATATGCTCCTACCAGAATCTTCTAAGAATAAGAAAACAGCCTTGAGATTTGCGAAAACTCGCAGTTTTCATCAAAACGTTAAGAGAAACTGCAACGTAGCTAAACTACCTAAAAACGTAAAACAAACAACAAGATGACAACAACAGTACCTGGTAAACCTACAACACGCTTCGAGGATATAGATTGGCTACCTAAACCGAATTTTTTGCAAACATACGTCTCAGAAACACTCCCAGACTTTCCAGACTTGTTTTTCGCTGGTTTTACGTTTGTTTTCGACACTGAAGGCAAAATGCTGTTAACAAAGCTTAAACAACGAGGTAATCAACTAATAACACCCAATGACGCTCTAATTACCCTCTAAAATAGGCTGGGACTTGCCTGGGGGTAAAATAGAAGATCAGGACAAAGTTAAAGGTAAACCCTTTCAAGAGTGGCTAAAAACCACTGCAATACGTGGTGCGTATTTAAATAACACATAAAATACCTGCAGAATGGTCTTAAAATATGCTAGAAACAAAAGAGGAAACAGGTGTAGATATCAAAGATTTGAAGCTTGTTGGATATCGTCACATACATTGCAAAGAACAAACATACTCAAAAAAGGGTTACAAGTATCCTTCTCCAGGTCACGTGATAAACATGTTTACCTTTTTTTTTTTTTTTTTTTGCAAGTACTCCAGATGGCCTGTCGGTTTAAGTCAAAACAAGGCTGCAAGTGATTTTCAGCTGGCAGAAACGTTACACCAGAGTAACTATTAACAACTTCTCACAACCTAGCACGCCCTGTGTAGTATGAGCATAGGCAGAACCAGTACTGTTGTAACGTTCATTGAACTTCGAAACGAACCGACAAGCTTTGTTTTCTGTTTGATACGAAATCTGTTATTGCTTTCTGACACTTGTTCTTTAGACTCTTATTTGACTTACTATTATGCTCTTGTGGATAAAATAAATCCATTGATGATAGAAGGACAAGAGAATGGAGCAGTAGAAAGAGGTTTTTTTGCTCCCGAAGATATACGTAAGATGCCTGTTGTACAAGAATCTCATCCTTCTATTTATGAACGTGCTTTGGTGCTTCATAAATTGCATTGTTCTTAGAAATAAAACTAAACAACTAATAAACGTTTTCTCCTTGATTTTGCACGAGTTTATTATTTGACAAATGTAATCTCATGCCTCACACTTTAATTCTTGTCTTTGTTCCTTCTAGCAAACACTGTTGACTCGCAATTACTTTTAGTTGGACATCAATACTCCAAAGGGAATCTATATTAGTTGTCACGCAAGACAGATAGTACCTTAGTACGTCTGCTTGTGTTTCTAGTGAATGTCTTGTTAGGTCAATAAAAGTAGTATCTCGTGGAATTTACATGATCGCGACTCAGTGTTCATTTACTCGGAATACCCACCTCATATAGTTATTTAAAAATTAGAGCTAAAAAAAAGCCATGCCTAGGGATGTCAGAAATTTGCGTTATAATACTGTCAAGTTCGCTTGAAATACATGCCTGGTGGCTATTTATTCATAGTTTTGTACATTCAACATAACATTGCATCACATGGGAGAGGCAGGATAGAACAAGCGGAATATTGCGTAGCTTGTAGTTAAGTCATCATATCTGATGCTTGATTAGGCTGCCATTGTCAAAGTATACATTACTACCAACGCTGCATTTCTTGTATGTATTTACAATGTACAACATTATGAATCCCAAACACTTCAGTCTACTTCTGGTGGAAGTCTTAATATTCTTTTTTATGGTGCTTTATCACTAGGCCATTGACTGTACAGGGAACATCATATTGGACTTTGCAGATTCTAAACAACTTTGTAAACAAAATGATTTGTTTTGAGATGTGCTTAAACTTGCGTACCACCTATTGACAAGCGAATATGTTGTGCCATGTCATCTGTGAGTAAGGGCTCAACTCTCTTAATTGATAATACTTCACTTAGTTCAGGTTTAAAGTAAACCAAAGTAGAAGCTAACGCTTCATCATTTCCTTCCCTGTAATTGGTATTAAACTTTTTTAAAGGCGTATTTTCTTGCTCTTATGATTGCATGATGTAGTGATAACGTACCACCAAAATGGAATCGGAACAAGGGTTATACCTATTTGGTAATGTTAGAACACAGTAAATGAAGAAAAAAAAACATTGTAATGTGAGATACAAAGGCATTCTTTGTTGGCTTACCGTTTTCTTGACATACTCTTACTTTCTCATTATCTCTTGCTTCATAAAGAGAAGCTGGACCAAATCTATTTACCAAGTCATCATAATGCTGTCTTCCTTGATACTCAACTGCTAAACTTAAAGCAGGAACAAAGACATCAAGAGTAACTTCCTTTCCAGAAGAAGGCATGTTCAACCCTGGAGAATGTTCTTCCAAGACTTTGAAAGAAGGTAGTATATTCTTCATACTCAATACCATAACCCTAAAACAAAAAAAACATCAGAAGATCAAAAAACACGTGAGCAAAGCAGGAACTTTTGTTGCCCAAAAATATAGGCTCTCTTTATAGCATATCTCGGTATGTGCTGTGAGTGTTACAGGTTGTGTTAAACATGTGGTTTTACGAATTGTTTAGAACAGTAATTTAGCTATAATAGCAGCAGTTGTATCAATAAATCTTTGTGAAACAAAAAAAAAAACCCAAGAAGGGTAAAAAATAGACGTGCCTTTGCATTGACTTTTTTTCTCTTTTAAGTAGTCCAGATAGGTCATTATCTGGGTATAACTGTAAAAGAATATCTGGCCAATACACCATAAACCCACCGCCTCCGTTTTCTACAATCTGATGTGTTGCGATTCTGTTCCATTCTTCAACTTTTTTTATACTCAATAATTTCTCCATTGACATAACAAAAGATACAATGTTCTCTGTGTTCCTCCAAAAGTGTCTTGACGCTCCTACCTTAAAATCAAACCCAAGAAGTACTAAACGTGCACTCACTTAGCCTTGTATTATCCCAATCATAGTCTGGGTACACAGTTGTTAAAAGTCTCGATATAGAACCAGAGTACTGACTAATAAAAAGTATCAGAATCAATACTTTTTTTTGAATTTCGTACTTTGTAAGCATTCCATGTCCTCCAGACTCAATCACTTCTGTATGTGTTATACTATACCAATCGCTTATCGTATTGATAGAGTACTTCCCTTCCATCTTTGGGTAGACCGTGTTAGTAACATAAATAGAAAATAAGCTATGTACATAAACAATCCAATCAAGTCGATGTTCTTCAACATGCCAAAACTTTGAAGCACATTTCTCTACCATTAGTTACATTTTATAATACACACGCATATGCAATCTAACAAACACACATACTGAATAGCCACGGTTGCCATTTGTACATTGGATAGAAGTATTTTAAAAACTGTAAAAGTGAAGAGTTATGTCTAAGCCAAAGTTAAGTCAAGAGTACATCTATGTTACTACCTACCGTCCTAAATATCCTGCACCGCCAAGAAAAGAAATAGAGTTATAGCTTGTTTTATACCAATCGTTAATTTCATGTATTCCTAATTGCTCCTCTGCCTTGTAAAAAAAATCAAACAAATGCAGAAAAAAATAAGAAAGGAGAACATACGTATCTTAGAAATGCGTCTGCTCTTCCAATTTCTTCCCAGAAGCTTGGGTATCCACCTCGTGCTACACGTAAAGTTATTTTTTTTGGGTAAACTATTCGCGTATTTGTGGTAAGGTACATACGAAAAAGCCACATCTTCCAAGGAAAATCAGGATAGCAATAACGAAGAAGTCCAAATAACTTTTTATCATAACGCCTATAAACAGGATATCGATTAAAAAATACACTACACTTTTGTGTATTCACATACATAACAAGTGATTCAAATGCAGGACCAAGACGTCTGAAATCATCAGTTTGATATTTATACCAATCTTTAATATTTTTTATGTCAAACTTTTCTTCTGCCTAAAAAAATCAAACACTTTCTTCCTTAGTTGAAACAAAACCGACAATTTTGTATCTTCAAAAAATACGTACTTTAATAAATACAACACGGTGATTATCAAGATTTTTCCAGAACGAAGGGCGGGGTTGCTCTTTTTACGTGAAATTGAGTCAAAACGGAAAGAAAAAAAAAATACAAAAAAATGAAGATGTCGAGCCATGTTTTGTTTGATTTGCTTTGTACCTGTTGTAAAAAGCCACTGATGCCACTGGTGATTTGGCCAGACATCTTTTAATAACTCGTGAAGGGAATGTGAATAGTTTCTTTGACTTGTTAGTTAAATATCGTTTTATGTATCGTATACGCATAAGTTTACGTGTACCTAAGTAATTTAGCGCCGCCAGCGAGAAGAATGTCATTGCAGCTTAAATTGTACCAACCGTCTAGATTAGTTATATTATGGCTTTTTTGCACCTTTAGAAACGCGTCAGAGTAACATAATCGCACTTTACACAAAACCCGTTTACCTCAATCAAAAACTGTTTCCGACGCTCGTGAGCTCTCCAATATTGCTGTTTCAAGTCTGCATAATGTTCTTTGTTAAACAATCGTTTAACGACCATGAAACGCTCGATAGTCGTATGATGACCTCTTTGAATATACTACCCAAGCGCTACAAACTATAAAACAGTCACCCCATGGTGTAGGTCTTAACTGTAGGCACAGACTTAATACATTAAAATTTTATTCAAGAATGCACCTTTTACGAGAGCCAAAAAGTATGTGTATGCTAAATACATCAGCAGAGCTACCAGAGTATGTTTTTTTCGCATAATACGTCACGTGGTTTTTAGTTATGATTTTTGTATCATCTCGATAGCTAATCGTATTACTAGGTCATCAGAACTGCTTTACTTGCCAATAGAAATTATATTTTGTATTCTGGCGTTTTTGGGCAAGAAATGCCGTATATCTGCCACGTTTGTTTGTAAACTCTTTTCTACAATCATTTTAACGCATTTGGGATATTTAACGGTGACTGTCAAGTCAAGAGAAAATCTAGTCACGCTGTGTGGAAGTCCTCTTTTGAAAAATACTAAAATAGTTATTGATGGTATTCTAATAATGACTAATGATGACTTTGAAAATCTCTCTGGTGTCCATCACCTTGAAATAAATGGTGCTGTACTACTAACAGATGCTATGCTAGAACATATTTCAGGTGTACATCATCTGGACCTAGAGATTGAACGTGAAAGTGAATGCAGTTTTAAATCACTTCATGGTATTCATACACTAACTACAAAATGGTATTGTAAAGATAAATGGCTTCAAGAACTTGCTGGTATCCATACAATTGATGTTACAGGTGCGAAAATAACAGATAAAGGACTTTCAGCACTCTCTGGGGTTCACACTATTAATTTAGACTGGTGTAAAAACATCAGTGACAAAGGTGTCATTGCCATTGCAGGTAGTGTACACAAGATAAAGCTTGACCACTGTTGTATTACAGATAAAAGTGTAAGAGCACTAACAAATGCAACTGAAATATCTCTTGGTGGGTGTAAACTCATTACAGATGAAGGAGTAAAGTATCTGCTAACACAAAATCAAACAACAAACAAAATCAAAAAAATTAATCTTGATGGCTGTACTCAAATATCAAACAATGTGTTGCAACTTTTGGCTGGTATACCTTGTATTGAGATGCGCAGTTGTAAACAAGTAACAGATGATACTCTATCATGCTTGGTAGGAGTACGTCATATTGACTTGTATGGCTGTGTATCTGTAACAAATGATGGGATAAAACAATTGGCAGGTGTAAAAGTCATTGATATTTCGTATCTTGATTGTGTTAATGATACTACTTTGAAGGCACTTGCTGGAGTACATACAATCATTCTTGATTATACATCTGTAACAGATGAAGGTTTAAGATACTTGGTTGGTGTTAAAGTCATAAGTCTTTACAATTGTAACCACATAACAGATAAAGGAGTGAACAGTCTTATTGGTGTTAAGCAATTAGATCTAGCACACTGCTCACAAATCACAGATAATGGAATTGTCAATTTAACAAGCCTAGATTACCTTTGGTTTGAGGGTACTCAAATACCAAAGAAAGCAGCTGTTTCTCTAGGCCTCAAACTTGTCGAAAAGCAATTGTGGCCTGATTTTTAACATATAAAGACATCTAGTTCTTATAAATACATAACACATTCAACAAGTACAAGTTTTGTTCATTCAACTTACAAGATTGAAACACAACTGTCATAAATTTCCACTAACCCAATACTGAAGACCAGTACAGGCACCTACTGGAATTGTTGATTGTAATGTTGTTCTTCTTTTTTTCGGTTGCTTCTTATTGTTCCTTTTTTGTTTTTTCTTTGGTCTTCTTGGCCTTCTATCTCCTTGTCTCTTCTTCAAAGACTCGACTTCTTTACGCAACTTAAGAACCTCTTTCCATAACATATCTCTTGTCATATTATCAGGTACAGGAGGATCTTCAAGTTGATTTCTAAAAAAAAGAAAAAAATGAGAACAAAACAAGACAGGATAATTCCTCTCGTACCTTCTATTTTCTTTTGTCTTCTCGACTGTATCTATGTTAGATTCCATACTGCCGTTTGCATCAACAGAACGACTTTTAGCCATATTTTGTTCATGCACAGTATTGATAGCTTCTATGGCTGCTTTAAGTCTTGAGAACTGGTAAAGAACTTTTGACGAGTATGGATTAGATGATAACCATGTTCTGCATCTCTCTACAGTTTCATTTGCTTTTCTACTATCGAAATACGATAAATTCTCTACAAAACAAATAAGAATTGATGTCATCAATACGAAGGATTGCAGTACCTGCGATTTCAGGTACTCGTAACGTTGATTCTACCTTTTGAACTAAAAGTTCAAAGGATGAACGTGAGATGTCTCCTGGTACTTCTATAAGTGGTTTATCATCAATGTTGTCATCACCACTTTTTCTGGTGGCGAATATGACATATCTTGGAAGAACTTGACTCTCTTGAACAGTATTAGAATGAAAGTCATCCACCACTACAAAAACCAAAAAAAAGTAAAAAATACCTTGAAAAACTACTAGTTCATCATATGGTCCTCTGGTGTTCGGCATACCCTCTTTATCAACTATTATACAATATTAATCATGTGGATTTATAACCTAATATATTGGATACCCGTAACATAATGACTCTGATAACCTAGTCTGACAGGCTGTCCTACAATAAAAAATCAGTTTTTATCTTCACATTCATAGTTGTCTTTGTTGCTAACAAATTCTTTGAATTGCTGTGTTGTAGGTTCAAGAAATACCATGAAATCTGAGCTTGTTTGGAAGAATTGTATACATACCTTGAATGGAATCTTTACCATGAGGATGCTCAACAACAGGAAGAGTACTACCAGGAACTACATAGCTAACAATAAATACTTGCTCTTCCGCTTCTTCTTCTTCAAAATTTTCGCTATAACCAGCTGCATAAGGTACATGTGTTGTAAAGTACATTCCCCTAAAAAGTAGATTAATACTTGAAATAACAACTGTGTACAGAAAACAAACTTCTCGTTTAGTTCTTTTTTGAATACCTTCCGTAGAATCCAGCATTTAACCTTGCCAATGAACTGAACCCTCCACTACAAATACTCCATACTGCTTCTTTATTTGTACCATGGACAGTAGGAACAACAGTGACCTGAAACGTTGATAAGTCAATGTAAAAAAATACACTAAGTAAGCTTACTTCTCTTCCAGCGTTCCAAGTGAACTGATTTGAGAACTTTCCTAGTCTATTGAGTGTATGATCTCGTTCTTTTCTCTTGGGAAGATCGACCCAATCACCTCTTTTAAATAGGTGCGGCGTAGCATCGAACTTGTGTCGAAGTTTTTCCAGCTCTGAAGTGAAAGCGTTTTCTAGTCCAGTATTTTCAACAACGAAAACTTTTTTTACTTCAAAGTTTTGACCACCAAGCTTTTCACAAAATAAGTCTTTCGCAATAGCATATTCTACACCCTCAGGTTTCTTTAGAAACCTAAGTAAATAACATAAGTTTCACGTGATAAAATTTATAAGGAGGTAGAAAATGCTGTTTGTATTGTTTACCTGTTTGGTTCAATCTCTTTTTTCTTTGGAGGGTATCGGCCTGATGCTATTGGCTCCCATTTCCCTGATGATATAAGGTCCTTAGGAATATGCCAAGGTTGTTCTACGCTCCGTAAAAGAGCTAAAGAGTGCATTGTGCCAGCAGAAACATCAGTAAACGAAACGTCAGAATAACCTTAAGAAAACACGTGTTAACAACAAATCAACAAAAAAACGAGCTATACCATCCATCTTTGTTAACGTTGCTTTTGAACTTAAAGTCCCTGCCAGTTTTGAAAACCCAACTGAATATAATTCACCAGCTTCTAAGTATAAGAGTGAGTACTATCGTAGCTACAAATTTAGTTCAAAAAAAAAAAACAAGAAGAACCTGTAAGCGCAAGAGCGTGTCTCCAACCAGCTGCAATTTTAGTAAATTTTAAGCCCTTCCCTTCAAGCTTATTCAAGCATATATCATATCCTCTAAAAGTTAGCCTATTCTCACAATCCTCAAGCTGTCCATGGTTCCAAGAAAATAATCTACCATCAACAGAAAGAGCAATAATATGTCCATCACATGCATCTAACATTTCGAATTGAATATTTTTTGCTTCTTTCATAGCAGCAGGTTTTGATCCATGTCTCCACGAGTACAAATACCCCTTGTCTAAACATCAGTGAGTAAAACACGAGACTTTAAGTTACTCTCCAGAGCAACACTATTCAAAAAACAGAAAAAAAAAACAGGTAAGTACCTGTCATTGCAACACCAATGTAATTGCTAAGAGCGACTTGAATAAACTTATTCTTAGAAATACTTAGTTTTTTTGGCTCAACAACAGGCGATGACCACTCGCCCCACACCCATAATCCACCGTTTACTACAAATATAATCAACTCAAGCACTAGAGCTATAAATCGTATTTCTATTGAACGCACCATCCAATGCAGCACTACGAGAACTTCCTGCTACAACTTTTTTGAATATTACACCACGTGGTGTTTGTATTGGTACAGGAGTAAGACTATAAGATTTATCCTTTCCTACACCAAGACATCCAGTGCTACCATCATAACCAAAAGAAAAGACATCGCCCTCTCCTATGAAAATGTAAATTTAGAAGTGTATTTTATTCAGAGCGCACGTGTCAATGCCAAAGAATGATGATAGCCAGCTGATACCTTTTTGGATAAAAAAAATTAGTACTTTGAAAAATAGAGAATGTAACAGGTTTCAACGCACTTGTGTGAAGCATCTTTTTGGATACGTTAGCTCCTTTGGTTTGAAAACCCTCTTGTCGTTATTTCCTATACCCAGTTGACCTAAAGCATTTGCTCCCCAAGCCATAATTGTTCCGGTTTCTTAATATCCAGTGTTAGTTTAATACTACAATTCTTAAGGAACTAACGTGTTATAGCGAGACTGTGATCATGTCCTGCTGATGTATAAATAATATATTTATCCTCTAGTAAAGGTATCTCACAAGGGAACTGATGAGAAACGAGATCTCCATGACCAAGCTTTCCAAGATTACCATAACCCCAGGATGCAACACGATAACTCTCCTTATCGTCTACATCAGGCTCAAGATTCTTCAAGTCGAATTTAAATGGCCCAGACAGAACAATTTCTATTATCGTTCCTGATGTTTTCCTATCGGCGACACCTACGCAATGTATAAGAGAAACGTGATGCAAAAGTGAAAAACAATAAAAAAATAAGAAACGAACCAACTGTTGGATACACAAACTGACAACCATCCTTTGCAAGTGTACAAAGAGTGCCTATAAATTTACCCTGACGGGTAAAGAATACTTTACCAGAAGGATACATGCCAACACCAACGACAGCGCCTAACAACAAAATCATCAAAAGAGGCCTAAACACAAAACACAAAACACAAAACAATAATTTTACCTTTGTTATTGAACGGGTTTGTGAAGTCTCTAGCGATCCCTGCATCTACGAATAGCTTACCATCATCTGAGTGTACACCAATAGAGTCCTCAGACCAACCTTAAACAGCATTTAAAAAAAACACAATTAAGAAAGAACTAAGACCGTTAAAAATAGTTTGCATACAAATAAAAAATTAATGGCCGGCGTTGGTTTGTATAAACGATTAACGTGTTTGTGTATCTACCTGGCATTTTATCCTTTAACTCATAATTATCAGCTGTCAACCCTATTCCGATAGCGTCGGAGCACTGTTCAATGTTTACTTCAAAGTAAGAGACTGTTGATGCGTTTGTAATATCCCATGGTTTATTTGTACGGATTGAGCCTGAAAATAGCGTAAATACACGCTGATTATTGATTGAGAGCGATTTTTGATCACTTACAGTACTTTAGAGCCGGTCGGTACCATTCCACTCTAAATCGTCCTGCAGCGCTTGTTTGTACGTTAGGCGCATCCTCAGGGTGATGTACAATCTCCACACGGTGCTTCATGGTTGCTGAGCCGAGTACACAAAAAATCTAAAATTAACTAGTTTTTCACCAAATTCTTCTCAGTTTTGGTATGTATTTCACGGGAACTTGGGACTATTTTAACCAAAATTTCAAACATCTCAAGGTAAGGTTTTTAAGCTCCCGTTTTAAATAACTATGAGCGGGTGGGTATTCCGAGTTAATGAACGGTGAGTTGCGATCGTGTAAATGCCACGTGATACTACTTTTACTAACCGATACAACATTACAAGACATTCACTGGAACACAAGCAGATGTACCTAGCTAAAAGTTATTTTTTGCTTGTGTAGTCTTGGGATTTTTTTGTTACGTAAGATAGTGCCAACTATGAACTACAGTGAGCTACAGCGCTTTCCATTCAATGATAACAGTTTTTTATTGTTACAAAGTATCAATACCCTTCTCTGGTTCCTCTTCGCTGTCCTCATCTAATGTCATTCGTATTTTATCTGCCTTCTCAGTATCTTCTTTAGTGGTTTCCTCGTCTTCATCCTCTGAATCCTCAGAGTCTTCTTTTGGATCGTCTTCTCCTTTTGAATCGTTCGATTCAACCAGCTTATTACCTTTCAAGTCAACAACAACCCAATCACTTCTTAAAGCTTCTATTGGCTCATTTTTACCACCTGCTTTTGCCAATGCTTTAATGTCAAAGTTTGGATCTCCATCGATTGGTTTAGCTGATTTTTTCATTTTGTTATGTGTATCTAGCATGTATTCAACAAGTGTTGGGTTCCATGAATCTAGAACATAATTAAGTAAGCGAGAAATGCATTACAAGAGAAAAAAAACGAAGAAAAAAATAAGAATCTTGTTACGCACCTGACACGTCTTCATCACCTTCAGAGACTACTAAAGTTATTTTAAAGTCATCTGATATCCTACACAAATAATTAGAACACTATATATTGAGAGAGCAGCGAACCAAGAGAATGTCTTGAACGACTTTCAAAAAAATCTTACCTGCTATCTTTATAAGCAATATCCATATCTTGTTTTGTAAAAGCAACATCTCCATTTTCATCATGTTTTAAGAATGCCGTATTAAATGACAAACGGACCAGAGACTCCCTAAAAACCGTCAGAAAAGACGAATCCAAAAAACAAAACAAAAATTCCAAATACAAAGATTCTCAAATGAAGACCTGATCAACTTACCGCTTTGTACCAAGCAAAGCGCTTCCGCCAATATGATACAATTTCATTACAATATCCCCTTTCAGCTCTATGCCACTTGTATCAAACCTCATTACCTTGTATAAACGTCAAAAGAGGCTAAACCCAAAACCAAATAACACTCACTCCATCTTGTGGTAAGTAATTTGTAGCTTTTTCACGTTTTGTCTCTGAACAGAATAGTGTATTCTCTTTGTTTTTAGAGCAATTGTAGATATATAAGAGAGGTCGGATACCTACATTACATTAGCCCCAATCACTGGAACCAACCTCCAACAATAAACAAAACCCAAGCTTGGAAAAAAGAGGCAAAAAAGATGAAAACTTTCAGACATACCACCGCCTCCAATAATAGGTATAGGTCCTATCCTGACTGCATTGAGTCTAGAAATAATATTAAAACAAACAATAAGAAGACTAAAGTCCTTTACCTGAAGTATTTTGGGCGTGGATCTTCACCTTGCATAATTCTGCCAAAGTAACGAATGTATCTAAATACCATGTAAGCCAAAAAAACGTGAACAGCCTAAAAAGACTACTGAGAGCGAGATCTATGCAAAAACTATGTTTTACAATACAGTCATGTATGTTATTTTGACAAACGACAAAAAAGAAGAAAGAATTGAAAAAAAAAAAAGGTGTGCCTTCGTTGTGATGGTTGTCGCACTCCAACCTGATTATGCGACCGACGGATACCGTAAAACTTCATGGCATTGTCTATATGTAAAAATTTTGATATATACATGAGGTAACTTATAACCACAGTTCCTAATTTAGTTCGTCAAATGAGCGAAGAAATCAACAAAAAATGAACCACGAAAAACCTAAAAAAGGAGCGTGTCTACTCTAATAAAATGCATCCAAATGTATGCCTACCTGTACGACCACGACCAGCGAGGCAGTGTACAACAGCAACGTTTTCTTGGCTAACAGAAAGCCAAGAATGAAGGGATTTTACTATTTTGAATAATAAGGGAAGTGGCGGCGCGTGATGATCAGGCCACCCGACATCCAATACCTGTAACGTATTAATAAAACCGTGAAAACATAGTATTGATTTAGAAAATATCTTTGAAAGATTCAAACACGTGATTTTTGGGAAAGGTAGACTAAAAACGTGAAGAGAGTATACAGCGTAGTTTGGCATGTTTTCTTTTTTGCTATCTACGCGCGTAGCTCTTCACTAGAATATGAAGGTAATTAATGTTACCTTATTGTGGAATGACTCTGTATCGTATTTGCGTTGGCTGAGATTAAATATCTATTTTTTTTTGTAAATTGATTTATATTTTTTTCCAAATCTATTGTACCAAGTAATGATCCCTGTGACGTTCGTTTAACATTGCCGAGACGTGACTTATATCATTTCTGTATGTAGCTTCAATACCAGTTGCTGGGAAACCCATAGCTAAGTGGTTTTAGTATTTAAAAGGCGTAGGAGGTAAGTTACCAATGATTTGCGGCGTTATATAGCCCAAATCCTAAAGATCGGCGGTTAGCGTTAGAAATAATACACGCATATTATTACCAAATCGTATCGGCCATCATTAACTACTTGAAGGTTACTCTCGATACAGAAAATTGTAAAACAATTTAAAACGCGTCAAGTGACTATATACAGTTTTGCGCGTTGCTTTTTGTTCAATACAAGTAACTTACACCGTTTTTTGTCTTGGCTGACTTTCTGCTTTATAAATGTGTACATCAAGCGAACAATTTGATGCCAGTCGCGATAGCCTATTTAAGAAACCTGCCTAATAGGCCAAACGATAAGTGCCTCCGGTCAACCATGGTCGCAAGCCAACAGATTTGAATACTGTTTTGATTGCATCGATTCTTGGTTGAAACCTAAGGGTAAAAAGTCTATCATGACAGGTACTAGATGAATGACACGCAAGAATTTTGTGATGTTGTTTCTTTTTTTTCTTTATACAAGTGTTGATGTTACATAAAATAGTCTGATACGTCATGTAAGAAAGCCCAATAAAAATGTTGATAAATTGAGTAGTAACTCCAAATCCTTTCGACCTTATAGAACGCAGATATTGGCCTATCAACCAGGTAACCAAAATCGAAATTGTGGGCTAGTGGATAAAAGAATATGCAGAAAACGTATACTGAGCGTGTAAAGAAAGATGAAGTGATTACCAGCTGATATTAGTAAGCGAAATTGTTTAGTGACACGAACAATAAGTGAAATCTTGTTTATTGAGTGACAACGTACCTTTTTTAAGTCTTCTTCCTTTGAAGTTGATGCGTATAGCTGAAGTGCACCTAAAGGTAGGCACTGACAAGCGAAAATATCCTGACAGTTGTATAAGCCTACGAAAAGCTAGCATTGCGTTATACGTACCCACATCAAGTAATAATCAAGTGTTCTGAACATTACTACGCTTTTGTTAGCCAAAACGCTTGTATTAATATAATATTGATCTACGTACTGTCTGAAGCGGAATATAAATGCTGAAACACCATAGTAGGTGATAGCAAAGCAGCAATACCGTAAGTTACGTTTATTATGCCATGCAGGCGAAGAACGCCCTCACGACTACCCCATAAGCCAGTGACGAGCACCTGCCACACTTTCTCGGCTGTCTCCATTTAAAATACGCGTGGATACAAGCGATGGTTATATACAGGAGTGACACAGCAGGACGCTGAACTTAGTTCGCTACAAACAAAAAAAAAACCGAAAAAGTTTTGTACGGTATTTTCCCTCAAGATGTAATGTCAAGTCATTTCAGAGGAAGCCGAAATATTTCAGCATGCTTGTTGTGAGACAGTGTTTTTATGGTGTACATGTACTCCTTGAGAAGGTTTGATGAACGGGTTCTTTAAGTGTTTTTTGTAGAAATTTAAAGATTTTTTTGTTGTTCTTTTTTACACCCTGTACAACATGTCTGCCCTCAAGCTCGTTAGCAAGGACGCTCAAATTGCCAGCGCACAGCATGCTCTGCTCATTAATATTAACTCAGCGAAGAGCTTGCAAAAAATTCTCGCCTCTAACCTAGGACCAAGAGGAACACTCAAAATGTACGATATACCGTAATTTGGAGCGATTTGAAGCGCTCAGGGGCACTAAACACTGATTTTCCTCACACGGCTTCAAGGTTGGTTTCTGGTGCTGGCGATATTAAATTGACAAAGGATGGAAACGTATTACTCAAAGAAATGGTGCGTACATTAGCCATCAACGCTGTATTCTAGATCTCGCCTAAATCGCAGTTATTTTCATCTAAGTAATTTACTAGCACATAAACCACCCTACCGCCAGTTTAATCGCTCGCAGCGCTGTAGCACAAGATAAAATTACAGGTGATGGTACAACGTCCAATGTCATCATTATTGGCGAAATCCTCTCCCAAGTAAGCGACAACGTACTATTACATCGCGTCTGACACTTTTCAGGCTAGCCGATGGTTGGCAGAAGGTGTTCACCCACGGGCTCTCGCAGACGGTATCCACCTCGCTGAGCGAAAGGCATTGGAATTTTTAGACAAATGCGCCATCCAAAAGGTAAGCGTCACTGGTTTAACGCGGGTTTTCAAATGTTTTTTTTAATTTTTCTATGTGACTGACAGGTACGCTTTTAGAAACCAGAAGAGATGACCAACGAACTCTTGTCATGCGTAGCAAACGCATCTTTGGCAACTAAAGTTCATGCCAAGCTCGCTAACGTTTTAACGCCTGTTGTTGTTGATGCCATTCTATGCGTCAAACAAGGTGAAAAACCAATCGATTTACACATGGTACGATACTAGATTCTCGCGAAATAGAAAAACGCACAACTCCTTAAGCGCGGATTTTCTATCTTGCTTAAAATTAGATTGCAACTTTCTTTTACTCGATACTCTTGTTTTGACGTAATGTATAGGTTGAAATCCAAGCTATGCAACATAAATCAGATGTAGACACTCAACTAGTAAAGGGTTTAGTATTGGATCACGGTCCTAGACACCCAGAGATGCCAAAACGTCTTAAAAACGTACTTTAATTTTATTTCATTTACATCGCTTTCTTTTCATCTCATTTTTATAACTAGTGCTTTATTCTCACCTGTAACGTATCCCTTGAGTTCGAGAAAGCTGATACTAACAATGGTACGTCATTTTTCTCCAACAAAGTTTTATTTTCTCGGTTGTTTGTTTTTTTTTCGATTTTTTGTTTAAATGATGAAACAACGACGGTCTTCGTAAGTTCTTTGACGATGAAACTCAAACCCATAGATAGCTGATTTTAAACCCCTCATTTAATAAGAAAATGTTTTAAAGCAACATGCTGGGCATGTATTTATTATTTTTTTTTTCTTTAGAAGCCAGTTGGGAATCTGCTGAACAACGTCAGAAACTCGTTGAAGGTGAACGTAAATTTTGTGATGATAAGGTAAGAAAGATCATCGAACTTAAGAGACAAGTATGTGATACTGAAGACAAAGGATTCGTCATTATCAACCAAAAGGTAAGCGCTTTAAAACATAAAAACTACACAAATTTGGACCAAGCTTCTTTTTTGTGGAGATGTTTCAGCTAATCTTTCTTTGTAGGGTATTGACCCTATGAGCCTTGATATGCTCGCTAAAGAAGGTATTATGGCCCTCAGACGTGCTAAGCGTAGAAACATGGAACGTCTCATGCTTGCCTGTGGCGGGTACGTCTGTTTTCTTTTTTTTTTTAATGTTCGTTTTTAACATTTTTCCTTTAGTACTGCCGTAAACTCCTTGGAAGATATTTCCCCAGAAGTTTTGGGTCAAGCCGGTACTGTTTACACTCAAGTTCTCGGAGAGGAGAAATACACTTTTGTAAAGGACGTCAAAAATCCAAACTCTTGCAGTATCTTGATTAAAGGTACGAAGCTTGAAGTATTCTGGTTTTATCGCTTTTTTTTTAAAAGGATTTTTTTTGACTTTCTCTCTAGGTCCTAACAAGCATACTATCTATCAAATTAAGGATGCTATCCGTGATGGTCTTCGTGCTGTTAAAAACACCATTGATGATAAATGTGTTGTCCCTGTACGCCTTCTTTCTTGAACATTTTCAAAATCAATCAATTTTTTTTTTTTTTTTTGAAATGTTTCTTTATTTCGCTGTTCGGTGAACTGTACTCGCTCGATTCTGACGCCGGTTTTTAGGGTGGTGGTGCTTTTGAAATGGCATGTTCTGCTTTCTTGCATGAATTTGCTTCATCTGTAGAAGGCCGTAAACGTCTTGGTGTAGAATGCCTTGCAGATGCTCTCTTGGCTATCCCAAAGACTCTTGCTGTTAACTCTGGTATTGACCAAATTGATGCATTGTTGGCACTTAAATCTGAACATAAAAAGGGTCACTGCGTTGGGTATGTTATCATGATGAAAGAAACAAAATTGATTTTTACTATTTTTCTCTCATCTCTTTTTCTCGCCTTGTGTTTTCTCTTTTTTTTCTTCTTCTGTGCGTGCACATTACGGCTTCTTGGATGGCGCTCTACGGATATTAAACGTAGTTTTTCCTTCTGCAGGAGCCAATATATTACTTTGAAAAAAACAATTAGAATAATAAGTTTCAAGCTCGTTCTTACTGTTTTATTTAAAGACTTGATATCTGGAGTGGTAAGCCAATGTCCCCTGAAGCTGCTGGCGTCTATGATATTTACAGAGTTAAAAGACAACTTCTTCACTCTGCTATCAGTGTTGCAACGAATTTGCTTTTGGTAGACGAGATTCTACAGGCTGGTAAAGCTAAACAATAAAGCAAAAAAAAAGTTCTTAATTATCATGTCTTTCTTTGTTCTCCTTTACTTCTGTTTGTATATCTCGATGGTTGTTGCAACTAGTAACACGCGTGAAGCGTGAATAATAGTACAATCAGGAGGGTTGTCATCTACGAGAGACGTCAAACATGATTGCTGTTAAAGTAGTTCACTGAACAATCGGGGTTTTGTGCCACCTATTTATTACAAGTTAATAATACAACACACGTACAAGCAATGAATGAAGTATTGCCTGGTCTGTTTTTAGTACGTCATAAACAATTCTGTCCATTCATACATTTCTTTTCATTAAAACCACATTCTAACGCACTGAAAGGGCTCAAGAAGCGATGCTAACGATAAAAAAGCGCTTGATAAAAATAAAATAACCCATATTGTGATGATATGCGATACAATGCCTTTTCCTCCATTCGTAGACTGTTTTAAGTACAAAGTACTTACATTCTGGGATAATGAAAAGACAAACATCCGGGAACACTTTCAAGAGTGTAATATGTTCATTTCAGAAGCGCTAGAGAACAAAGGACGAGTTTTAGTTCATTGGTATGTAAGAAGAGCAAAATACTTTGAACATAATTTAAACGAAAATGTGACTCGTTAATTGTGGTTTGTAGTGGCGCTGGAGCAAGTAGAGCACCTACTATAGTTATTGCATACATGATGAATGTTGAAGGTTACGATATAAAACAAGCTATAGATCACATTAGAACCGTGAGGCCGTTTGTAGAGCCAAATGATGGATTTATGAAACAACTCAAAACATATGAAGGAGAGATTCTTCGCAACCCAGGAACTGTAGATACGTAGATTTAAGGGTATACTTCTATTTAGTGTAATCTATATTCTTTGTAATACAATATGCTCAAATGGAGCTACACGTGGTTTCCTTTTCTGGCGTACAATATTGGTTTCTGATCGAATTTGGAAGGCCTAAACTACTGTTCAACCTTATCACGTTAGAACACATGTGCGAAATAACAGTATTTGTTAAAAGTGCATGCATTTTATTGTATTCCACGTTGTTGTTGGCCGTATCTAGCAATAAAGGGGTCGTCGCGCATAGTCTCAATTGTTTTTTCTTTTCCTTTACAAACTTCGTTTTGCTTGTATTTTGGAAGCCAGTCAGTTTCTCCGTGTTCCCACCTGCAGAGGTTGCCGTATCCACAATGTCCGGTTTCATAGTAACTCCGGCAGCGATTGGGATTGTAGTAAAATTGAGGTATGTTTGTGTTTTGCTAAAGAACAGCTGTTAGAGACAGTCAAGACTGATTTTTTTCAAATGAAAAGAAGAATTGGAAAAAGATTTGCTGTTTACAATTACACTTCAAAATCATCGCCTTTTTATTTTCCCTCCCGTGCCTTGAAAAAACTGTTTTTATAAGGAAATAAAACACAAGGTCTTACTGTGCAACACTAGAGTGCGTTTTTTTACAATAGCCTAGCTTTTTACTCGCTAAACCACAATCTTTCCTAATTACGTATTACCAGGCCATTTGAATTGCTTCAGCTACCGACAGAAATTATATTTTGTATTCTGGCGTTTTTGGGCAAGAAATGCCGTATATCTGCCACGTTTGTTTGTAAACTCTTTTCTACAATCATTTTAAATCATTTGGGGTATTTAACGGTGACTGTCAAGTCAAGAGAAAATCTAGTCACGCTGTGTGGAAGTCCTCTTTTGAAAAATACTAAAATACTTGTTAATCGTTTGAAAATGACTGATGATGACTTTAAAAATCTCTCTGGTGTCCACCACCTTGAAATAAAAGATCAGAGGATTTCATTTACAGATGTTATGTTAGAACATATTTCAGGTGTACATCATCTGCAACTACGAATAAGAAAATTTCGATGCAAGTTCATACATTTGGGATTTAAATCACTTCATGGTATTCATACAATTGATGTTACACGTACAAATATAAGAGATAAAGGACTTGAAGCGCTTGCTGGGGTTCACACCATTAACTTAACATATTGCTACTATATTACAGACAAAGGTGTCATTGCCATTGCAGGTAGTGTACACAAGATAAAGCTTGACCACTGTTGTATTACAGATAAAAGTGTAAGAGCACTAACAAATGCAACTGAAATATCTTTTGGTGGGTGTAAACTCATTACAGATGAAGGAGTAAAGTATCTGCTAACACAAAATCAAACAACAAACAAAATCAAAAAAATTAATCTTAATCGCTGTACTCAAATATCAAACAATGTGTTACAACTTTTGGCTGGTATACCTTGTATAGGGCTTGGTTATACACATATTAAAGATGATACTCTATCATGTTTGGTAGGAGTATATACCATTGCCTTGGCTGGTTGTAGATTAGTAACAAATGATGGGATAAAACAATTGGCAGGTGTAAAAGTCATTGATATTTCGTATCTTGATTGTGTCGATGATACTACTTTGAAGGCACTTGCTGGAGTACATGCAATTTTTCTTAATCGCACATCTGTGACAGATGAAGGTTTAAGATACTTGGTTGGTGTTAAAGTCATAAGCCTTCACAATTGTAACCACATAACAGACAAAGGAGTGAACAGTCTTATTGGTGTTAAGCAATTATCTCTAGACTACTGCTCACAAATCACAGATGATGGAATTGTTGGTTTAACAAGCCTTGATTACATTTATTGTGATGGTACTCAAATAAAAAAGAAGATGGTTGACTCTCTAGGATGCATTTTAAAAATCACAAACCAGTCCTTTAATATGTGGCAAGAAGCGTTTTCCTCTACGTATTTGCCATAGAAACTTGCTTACTCAAAACTGTATATTTACACTCTAGATTTGTAAGGATGCTTAAGTCATGTAATGTAATGATACTTACTACACAACCTTACCCACTATACTCGAACATCCACACCTCTTTCAGTGGCGACACAAGCAGCATTTAAAACTGCATGGGCAGAGCCCATAGATTCCAAGTCTCTTCAACATTAAAGCAATATTGTAAATAGCACAATACACAAGACATTCTTACAAAACTCTTTTGACTTTATTGGTCAGTACATGTACCAATGACATAGACGCTTTGCTGTTTCAATGTACCACTCTTTGTCCAAAACTTATACTGTCCATGACGTATTCCATTAACATATGTGCACTCCTTTTTCAGTTGGCCATTATCATACCATTCCATTTCTAATCCATGTAGTTTACCTTTAACACGATGACAAAGTCTTAATAATTGTCCGTTCTTAAACCATTCCTTGTGATCACCTTCTTGTTTACCATTAGCGATTTGAAACTTATCCCACATTTGACCGTTTGTATGCCATCGTTTAAACTCTCCATCACCAATATCATTGACAATAAGCTCCTCAGCTATTTGACCATTTGCATACCATTTACGTTGTCCGTTAAGCTTACCATGTTTCCAATAATATTCTTGTCGTATTGTAGTTATCCATGGTAAGACTTGCTTCGAAACGTGGTTTGTTGCATCATGTATAACCCATTTTCCATGTTTTTTTAGCTCATAATCAAATCGAGTTGTCACTGCTGCATCCTTAGATAACATTGGCCACCTTAAATATACTTCGACGTCTAAAGAGATAATAGATAATTGTAACTCCATTGGAAGTATCAAAAGAAGGTTCTCACGTGGTGTTGACGTATTAGCCTAGCCACAGTTCAGTGATAAACAATAAATACAATCAATTCAAAAAACTGATAAAACAACAAGCACCTTGCGCTCAAGCGCCATTAAGAATTGAAACAACCGCTCTAATAGTAATAAATTAATACCACTAATGATAGACGTATTTAAGCAGTATATTAGCGTAGAAAACTATAGTGCGAATACGGCGGTGGTGCGTACCTTGTCAAAAAAAAACCACGTGCTTTTATCGAAGGTTTGCCAAAAAAATCTAGTGCTTTTTGCCTTTTGACTCACAAAATAGTTGACCATCATTGGATAATTTGCTTGCCAGATAAAACTTATCCATGATGTTCTTTGGTTATTTGTAATAGCTGCAAAGTCGGCTTTAACGCTATCACTAAGAAAGAACTATAATTCTTGTCCTCAAACGGTCTGCTAGTGTCCTTACTTTGCACTGCCAATTATTTATCCCATCACTTGATACCAACAACGCTTCCTGTTAATCAGAAGAAGGAGTAAAGGCACTCAATAATATTTTAGGAAACGTACAGACTAAACAATGACAATGATAATTGCTGGACTCAAAGAACTATGAAACTTAAAACTTATGAACATAATAGTATTAATTATCAATTTTCTAAGATCAACATATACTTAATCCCTTAACAGCTTCTTTTGTAATGTTTTATTACAGTCAAAGTTTACTTAATTGTTTTGAGTAAGTCATGTTTCAAGACTATGTGTATTTGTTAAAGTTTAGCTTTATCGTACAGTACCACTTAGCAGTACAGGGAACATTTGGGTACCATTGATTGAGTTATGACTTTATACGTGAAGGTGGTGTTATTGTATGGAAAGACAAACAGTTCGTTCCAGGTTTGTTGTTCTCACTACTAGTACGATTATAGGTGTTCTTGGAGTGAATTCAGCTGTTCTTCAAAATGGTCACGTGGTATTCAGTATTGGCTCAGGCAACTATGATTTTGCTTTGTACTTACTATAAAGTCACAACGGCGATAAAACCGAAAAGAAACAACAATGTATCTGAAAAAAAAGATTGTCGATCGTTTTTTCGTTTTCGTTTTTTCCGGAAACAAATTTGCTTTTTATTCTCCAGAACCTAATTCTGTTGGCATAACCACCAAATTCTGTTAGTTAAACGCGTAGTTAAAAATCAGAAAAAGAAAAAGTTTGTACCTTCAACTTTACCAAACCGTCCTTGATATCAACAACACGATTGTCATAACAGATATTAACCTTTGGTTTCAGTATATCTGCTAGTTTTCAACCAACATAGCCATCAAACAGAGGCAGTTGGGCAGAATACATCAAATTACCGTCTAGATGTTAAGGTTACTTCTAAATCGAAACACATACCTCCCGCCTTTATTTTATTAGCACATGGCGTTCCGCATGTCTTACAATGTCCTCTCTGTAATCTTTTTGAGCTACCAAAGTAGGCTAATATCAGCGCCTTTAGTGATAGTAAACTGTTTGTCAGCGTAAATAGCCTAAAGCCCTATAAAACCTGGAACAAAGCTGAAGGTGTCTTACAACTAATGCATAGGGTGAGCACGTGATGCGTTGGCATAATGTGCAGTGGCAATAACAAGATAATATGGGCTTTCCAATCGTAGTAAATTGTACAGCCTTGCAAAAACAAGATGCTTTGTATTGAGCAGTGTCTGTCATTTCAGTAAGCTGTTTTGAGTGTCGCAATCCACTATGGATCACAGTCACAACTTATGTTAAGTCTTGTTTTGGTTGTCAATTTATACATGCGCTCAACTATCACAGCGCAACAATTAACCATTTATGTTTAAGAATTGTAGTATTACAGTCAATAGTTTACAAATAAGACAGCTCGCAGTAATTCGTTGTTGAAGATTATGTGTCGTTTAGTTCAAATCGTATTAGGTCCCTATCGTCCGTTGACTCCTTAAAAACAACAACAACACGTATTGGGGGAGCCTATCTCTTGGCTTGGTCACGAAGCCTGAGATCGTTGTTTTATTCACAGTCAAACAACTTTTTAAGTAATGCACTTGATATGTTTCTCTACGCGCACAAAGTGATAAAAAGATGTTTGGGTGAAAGTGTAGAAAGTAGCTAACAGCACGTGATTTTGTTCCAAATGTCAAAATAACGTCACCACAGGCACATTTTGACACAAAAAAAGTAGCGGTTAGGCCAGCGTGACCTTGTTTTACCGCGCTAAACCGTAATTTTGTTAAAACGGGCTGATTGAGGGCCTTCAACCACTCTATGTGTAGAACTCTCAATTTTAAGGCGTTTCAGGCTACTTTTATTCAAAATAAAGTCAGTGGTGGTTCAAAAAGAAGCCAACAACTTTTATGTTCACTGAATGAATACTGCTCTTGTTCTAAATCACGGACCGGTTACGGACCGAAAACCGATATATTGAAACCGGACCGGTATCGGACCGGTATTTGCCACCTCTACCTATTGATAAAAATCCATGCTTAATTTTTGTAGCTCTGTTGGACCTATCTTACTGATAATATTGTACCATCAAGTTTCAGTCTTCCTGAAGTCCCAACTGTAAGTAATTCAACAGTGGACGCATTTGTAGCTAGAACACGTACGTCATGTTTTAATCTAATGTTCAACGTTGTCTAACATTTGAACTGTAGAGGCAGACGCTAATGCACTTATTGATGGACAAACAGCTTTTGTTGCAGTTGAGCTAGGAAATGCTTACGCTTAGCGATGTTCCAAACGAATAGAATACCGAATCTATCGCCAGAACGTAAAAAGTTGGAAATAGTCGAATATATTCCGATTCGGTTTTCAGAGAAGAGCGACTGTGAAACTGAAAGTTGTTGGCTTTTTTTTTAATCACCAAGTGCTTTTTGTTCATCCAAACCACTCTCATACGTTTTAAAATGCATATTTCTATACATAGAGTGGTTGAAAGCCCTATATTGAGTGAGTTTAAGATATCTACATTTTAGCGGTAAAACTAAGTCACAGTAAGCCTAACCGACACTTTTGTTGTGTGAAATTGTGCCAGTGGTGACGTTTTTTTGACAATTAGAGCCAATCTTGAGCCCGCCACGTGATCTATTTTTTTGCTGTCTCAAAACCACTTTTTAGTACTTTCCACGCGTAGAAATAGCCATCACTTGAGGTAAAACATATTTTAACACAATTTTGTAGTTTTATCTATGCACTTGCTCTATTAAAAAAAAGTCTCAGACGTGTTCGGATGTAAAAAAATGGGTTCAGGACAGCAATAAGGATGTAATTTGTGCCGTTTTATCTCACCACAAAAAAAGCGAGAAGAATATATTCGAATAAACCAAGAAAATTTGGTTCAAATACGAATTTTGCAATCTATCCGTTTGGAACATCGCTACTTACGCTTTGCTATTTTATACATTTCTCATTGTGATTGTCGGTGCTTGTATATGGTTTTATTATATACGTCGTTCTAAACAAGTAACAATGAAGGGAAGCGATCATGTGTAGAAACAAAAAACAAATACAAACTAATGTAAATAAAATAAATAAAACTAAAAGCCCCGAAAGTACCCTTCCTTAACAAAATATTTCGTCTTGTGAAGTCAGATTACTTGTTAAAATTGAGTTGTATAGATATCATGTTAGTTGATTATTATGTTTACCCACGTGCATGATATACATATGGGCTGGTTAAATCACGTGGTTTGAAACGGTTAGATTCACAAAAAAAAGAAATTTTCGACTTGAAAAGCGCAGTAGCAACGTAAAATTACAACGTACTATGCGCGGGTAAATGGACGGTTAATTTAGCCTAACTAGAATTGACCAGAGCCAGAAAAACGCTTTTTTTTGTTGGATTGAACAAGTGACAGCCTTACTTGATGGACAACACTGCTTTCAAAACAGTAGCGTACCTGTATGCTAAAATTCATTTTGTATGTTGATTTCGGGTGGTTAGCGTTATTGTCGTTACTAGTTGAGGAAAAAACGGATTTAGTCACGTGACGTCCTGTAACAATATTCCGATCATCTAACAATAACATAATAACAAACGTAGCCACGTTTCACGCGTATATTAGCAAAATGAGTGAAGAAGAGACTAGCCAGAACATTAGTGACCTTGTCGCGCTCCCCGTTGAACTAATAGTTCATATTCTCAAACAAGGCACTTTTACACTTCGTTTCGCGCAAACTTGCCGCTTCTTGCGGGATATTGTCCATAACCATGTCGGATATGATCAAATTATTGTTAAAAGCAGTACCGAGGTGACGATGCTTTCTGGCAGTCCTTTATTGCAGAATACACCCATTCTGTTCTATGGGTATAGAGATGTAAACGACAATCAGTTGAGGTTACTAGCGGGAGTACATACAATCAATTTGTCCAGTTGTGAATCAATAACAGATGAAGGCATTAAGTCATTGGCTGGAGTACATGACATTGGATTATTAAGTACAAACGTAACAGACGAAGGCATCAAAGCATTGGCAGGTGTACACACTATAGATTTAGGTTTTTGTGAATCAATAACAGATGAAGGCATTAAGTCATTGGCTGGAGTACATGACATTGGATTATCAAGTACAAACGTAACAGACGAAGGTTTGAAGGCGTTAGCAGGTGTACACTCTATCTATTTATATGGTTGTCTATCGATAACAGACGAAGGCATCAAGGCGTTGGTTGGTGTACACACGATTGCGTTAGTAGACACCAAGGTAACAAATGAAGGATTGAAGGCATTGGCAGGCGTACACACTATCAATTTGTGTCGCTGCAATGTAACTCATGAGGGCATCAAGGCGTTGGTTGGTGTACACAATATTAATTTATATGAAACAAAGGTAACAGATAAAGCTTTGAAGGCCTTGAAAGGTGTCCACACTGTCCAGTTGTATAGATGTAAATCAATAACAAATGAAGGCATTAAGTCATTGGCTGGAGTCTATGACATTGGATTATCAGAGACAAACGTAACAGACGAAGGCATCAAAGCATTGGCTGGTGTACACACTATAGATTTGGAACACTGTGATGTAACAGACGAAGGCATTAAAGCATTGGCTGGTGTACATGAAATAGGTTTAAGACTTACCAAGGTAACAGATGAAGGCATCAAAGCATTGGCAGGTGTACACACTATAAATTTGAAACGCTGTGATGTAACAGATGAAGGCATTAAAGCATTGGCTGGTGTACACACTATAAATGTATCAGGAACAAAAGTAACAGATGAAGGATTGAAAGCATTGGCAGGTGTACACACTATAACCCTGTATGGTTGCTCCTCAACTTCAAAAGAGGGTGTCCAGGCAACCGGTGCACAGGTAGTAAGGGCAGATTTCATTATATAAGAGTGCCGTCTAGACTTATCATAGTACACTTTTTATTGCTTTGTATAAACAAACAAACAGAATAAATGAAAACAAAATTAGTCATAATGTTATTATGTTCACGAAAAGCAGACAGCTATGTTTGCATTTAGTGTTTTTAGGCGAGTTAAAACTGTCAAGAATATTTATTTTGACGTTGACCCGGATATGAAAGAACATGTTGGAATTGTAAGAATTAAGCGTTTTATTGTGTCAGCCTTTTTCTTCAATTCTCGTTGAGGTTTAACTTTTATTGTACGGCTTGTTGTTTAATACATCCTCTCTTAAGTTCTTACACTGTGAATGTTATAAATACGATGAAGCCTTTCTTCAAGTTGAAGGTATGCCCAAGTTATTTAACACACGTTTATTGGTTAATCTAATGTTTAGGATATTAGTGATTAAAAAAACTAGGTTTCTGGCAAAGCGTTATTGGTTTACCACCTTTTGCAATACACATGTGACAGATAATGACCTCGCGGCTTTGTTGGATTACACCAAAATTCACACGTTTGTGAGTGCATACAGGCATCAAGTCATTGGCACAGAAACTTTAAGGGCGAGTGCGACAGATCTTAGTACAATATTAAATGCGTGATTACCTACATGACATAACAAATTTCTCTGAACGTCCACCTAAAATTGAACGGTCCGTAAATTTCATTTTTCTTGGTCAATTTGATTAATTAAGCCTCTATTTTCTGTTTATTTTGACAAAAGAACAATATATAAATAGCAGCTACAACAACAGCAAACGCCATCAACGATGCTTTTATGATCCATTTCTACCATAAAGGAAAACTACTCTTCTTATTACATGGCCTTGCTTCAAAGGTAAGTGTAGACTGTGATTTTGTAGTGGATCAACTGATTTCTAAGCACTGATTATCGTTTAGCGTTACCTGTGGATTTGGTATCTCTTCACAGCTCTTGGCATGTTGTATTTGCAAGTGGAGTTCCTGATTCATGTTAGAAACGGTTGTTTGATTGCTATTGAACGTGCTTGTAAGCCAGATGCATCAACAGAAAAAGAGCCTGAAGGCAATTTCTAACTATTATTTTTGTCTCATTCTTTCGGAACTAATACTGTGTTTGATAGCGTAACGTTACCTAGCAGTGGTTAATACAACAGCCAAACTAAATATGATCTGCAGAAAAAAGTACCAGTTACTATTATGTCAGTAAACTCCACAGTGGTTGAAGGTATAAAGTCACCTGTTTTATCAAAATTAGTACGGGAATATTTAAGTAACCGTACCATAAACTCTGAGCGTTCTATCAATCTAACAATTAAAAAAATGGCAGAAAGGCACACAAGTCCTGCCATATTTGACCATCATTTTGAGAGAATTTCCCCAATTCTTCTGTGAACTTTAGTCAAAATCCATGAATTTTTTGTAAATTTTGAAAAAAACGTATTCGTTCGGTATCATCCGGATTGGAAGAACGTTAATTTAATGGAGTAATTGGTACCTCGTTTTGGCTTGTATCTACAAACATCCTTTTAACTCAGTGGTAAGCCAGATTTGGGAGTGGAGGACCCGGATGAATCAATAAAAAAAAGATGAGGAAGCTCAAATAAAGATGTACGCGCACTAGTGCGTACGGGTTTTTATTGTGTACCAGACCCGCTTTGTTATTTATTCATTGTTGCTGGCTGTAAACCTTATCATTAGTGATAAGAAAAGTTAGAATATCACGTGAGCTTTGTAATTGTTTCAAGTATTGTACTTTTTCAGCCTAAAACTGTTGTACAATGCATGTAACTTCTGTTCCCATATAAACGGAGTTTTTATACGGTTGGCGAGACTGACGCATCATGAGCGAGCTCAAGAAGACTTTCCATTAAAGCCCATTTTATTGTGTGATCTGTAATTTTCAACCAGGTCACCGTCAAATACTTTTTTGGTACACAAAAGAGTGCTATAATTTATCCGCTAAATATATTGAGTCAAAATGATTGATAAAGCCTCTGTGGGCAGTTAAAAGCAAATGAGGTTGACAAAAACATATCACACCTTTTTATTTTGATTGGACAGAATCACGTGCGTTTTAAAAAGGAAGATTACCTTGTAAAAAACGCTTCATTACGCCAAATAATGCTTATTCCTGCTATAGTAAATGACTTTACGTTATTTCTGTACTGCCTTTTTATTTTTTGCTCTTGCTGCACCTACCCACGGTAACACAAGTACGAATTTTATTCAGCGCAATAGTGCGATTGTGATATGACGTTTGTTAAATTTTTTATGTCTTAGTCGTAACTTCAAGTGATCACGTTTGTGGCACTGATATGGAGTGCTACTTGAACGAAGGGCCAACCACGCTTATTCTCAATTCTACTGGGTTAAATTTTCCTAGCGGCGCGTTTCAAGTTGAACTTTCCGAAAGTATAGACATTTATGGTATGGTTGACGCTTTTGAAAGGTTCTTGTAACATATTATTTAGCGTTAAATAAAGGCATAAATATTTCATGCGCACTTCAAATGAAGATGGTGAACGGGACTCAAAACATTTGTATCTCACTATCAGGATTTACGTTAATTAATTGTAAAATCATATTGAACGGCTTCGCAAATGTTTCCGTAGAGTACATTCATTACAAGTCTAGTTTTATTGATCAGTTGACAAGTGTGTAGGAATATGGTAGTTACAGGCTCAGAGAGTACTATTCAAATATTTGACAGGTACACGTGATTTATTTCGATATTTTAATGAGAAAAATAGCCGAAATGTTACTGTTCGCAATTCACTTTTCCATGAACTGTTCGATGCGATAGGATTTGCCAATCCTTTGGGATTATGGATTGAAACAGTCGACACAGTTTCTGTGAATAATTGTCATTTTCAACATAATTTTAGGGGAGGGCTTTATGTCGATAGAACGACAGGGAGAGGTAATATTTGATACCTTTATTTTGTTTGATCGTAACTATTTAAGCATAGGATTTGTTGCTACATTCAGAGCTGTTGATAGAGTAATTTGTGACTTGTATAACAAGCTAAATATTTACACATGCATTTATTTAGGTTACAATCAACTCTTGCTCGTTCAAAGACAATTACGTACTTGCAAGCCGTTTTGGTATGCAGATCTTAGTCCTTATATATTCTCATTTGTATATAGCAAACTTTGATTACTATAGTTCAGTACTATACGCAAATTCAACTTATGTACAGATATTGAACTCAACTTTTATTGATAATACTGTGGAAGAAGAAAAACCAATCAATGACAGATGTACTGGTACGCACGCCTAGCCAAGTATCATGTTAATTGCCGGTTAGTTGGCTCATTGGCCTTGAGTGGTCTATCAAACAGTGGATCAGCAGTGATAGATTCTTGTGTATTTGAGAATATTACATGCATGTAACGTTCTGCGTAAATTTAATAGTAAATACCTGATTCAACTTCTAGAAAAAATAATTCAATACCTATAACATCCCCTGCATTGATCGGGTCTTCTATGGACATTACAATCAGGTACACTGCTAATATGTTATTTCCGACAGTAAGAATACTAAATATCGTGTTTAGAAATACACCATTTGAAAACAGCCTCAACAATAGTAACGGACAAGCAATTGTATTGTACTAATTTATGAAATAGATACTGGAGGCGTTTTTGATTGTCCTTCATCACCAACAAATCTTACATGTGGGTGCAGCTACTCTGATATCACCACATATTTTGCAGATTGTCAAGCTAATGGTATACATTATTTGTATTTGCTCGCTTACAGTGTTGAATAGTTACTTGTGAAGGCAAAACTTTCATTCCTCCAACAATACCACCAACCACAATATTGCCTACAACTACACCAACATTTGAATCGACAACTGTATCACCTACAGCTGCACCAACAGTGGGCAGTCTACCACCTGAAATAGTGTTGTCTAGTCGTTTGATAATAAATGGTGACTTTGTAAACTCAGAGATAGCAACAATTACTCCTGGAGGCTTTCTTCAAGTTGAAGGTATGCCTTGTATCACAAGTTATTTAACACACGTTTATTGGTTAATCTAATGTTTAGGATGTATTGTAATACCATCAAATACAACGTTCATCATTGACTTCACAAGTGATAATAACACAAGTGTTGGCGAGACAAGAAGAGAAGTAATACGAAGTAACAGCAACTGTATCAATGGTACTTTTACATTAGTATCACCAGAATGTGTATTGGCGAGAATTGAGCGTACTCTTTCATCGTGCATTGATATCAAAATTTTGCTAGTGTAATTGTGATCACATCAAGATCTGATAGTTGTGATAATGGAGCATCAGCAAATGTTGGTTTGGCATTAGGTGTCACATTTGGCATTCTTGTGTTTGTATGTGAAGACGTTTCTTTTTTTCTTGTTTTCATTTATTTTTTACAAACTAAATTTGTATGGTAGATTGCTGTAGGTCTGATTATTGCTTTCTTTGTACCTAAGTTGAGACAAGCCATTTTCCCTTATACTTTAACAACCAAGGAAGTAGAAATATCTTCTGTTTGAACCTAACACTAAATACTCATTGCCCAATTGATTATTGTCATTCAAGTTAACTTAAAGTGACCTTTTTCAAGTTTTTGTCAATTCTAGATCAATGTTTAGATTGATAATGTAGAGTTAATTAATGGGTTTTTGTGTTGTCTATTTAGACAATCTGACTGAATTGGCACTACTGACAGAATTTGCAAATCTCACATTTGCACTATCACGTGGTAATTTGTTGCGATCAACCGTTTTTTCAAACTCATTACGCAATAATGTTCCAGTTAAGCCGTTTTGTTCAGTAAGAAAAGTGCAGCGTTGACTTTGCTAATTAATTCTTAACAACTTGACTGCCATCGACAATATGTAAGTAATGTTGCTTGACTCAAAAAAACTATACAAACTGATGTGGCTTAAAAAAAAGTAGTTTACTGCAAAATATACTCGGGTCTACCCCAATATCGTTTCTTTAAAGGTGTATGGTATACCCAATGACTGAATAGCGTCTTCTGTGATATATTCACATGCCACTACTTCAATAAATTGAAGACATTTTAAGTGCTTCAAGCAATCATTCGTAAGTGTAAAACAAAGTTGAAGAACCAAATGTTTTAGATTGAACAAATACTTAAAATCTGAGTCTTGTATCGTGGAGCACTGACTTAATAGTAAGCTCTTGACATTGCACAATGATTTAAAACATTCACCTGTCACTGATAATCCATAATAAACTTCAAGAGTGTGCACATCTCCAAGGTGATTAAACCATGGCTCTTTTGGGTGACTGATTGTAAGGCGGTGTACGTCTTTGAGTGCCTTAATACCTTCAACGTTAATATAGTGGCATCGAAAAAGATTGATCGTGTGTACACCTCTGAGTGCGATTAACGAAACATCTGTTATATCTGTATTGGACAAATCAATGGTATGAATGGTATCTCCTCCTTGCACCAATGCCAGGATACCCGAGTCTGTAATTTCTGCTGATTGTAGGTCTATTGATTTAACACCAGAAAGGCAACTCAACTCGCTTGGTGAAAGTGTCAATGAACAGCAAAGCATTTTGGTGTTTTTTAGTAGTGGACTGCCTTTTAGGACACTACAATCTGATGGTTCTTTTAAAGTGAGTTCATCAAAACCAATATTACAACGAATGATGTTATTAAACACGTGAGAAACTGTAGATGTTATAATACGGTCTTTTCTTTCTAAACAACGTAGAATGTGTGTTAACGTCTCTGGTGGCATATCTTCAAGTGGTTTATTATTATTCACTGGAATAAAGCTTCGTTTATTAGCATGAGCCATTTTACTGATAATTTACTGTAAATATGAGCAGAAAAACATTGACATTTTCCGCCTTTTCTGGGAGTTTACATTGTGCGGTGCCTCAATACATGCCCAATAAGTAATAGTGCTACGCCATAAAGTTCACTGTGTAAAGAGTATGCTCAATATTAACAGATACCAGAGTACGGCTATTATACAGAACCTTTGATATTTTTCCGCTATCTGTTTTTAATGGTATTTCAAGCCATTCTCAATTGCTTTGGTTGCAGACAGAAATTATTTTGTAATCAACGTATGGTGTCAGTTTAGATTAATGCGGACCATATACTCTTTTTCTTCTTAGTAAACGTTATAACAGCGTAGAAATAAACCCAAACAAACTACCTCTTACAAACAGTTCTGGTCACTAAAAACGTTACACAACACGTGATTTGGTTTTTTAAATTTTGTACAGTTGTTCATGTGATTGTTTTCTAGAACGTGTTCGTCTTATTCGTATGCTAGCATTGTAGATGATTCTTCACTTTGACTTTCTTCATACCAAATATCGACAGGTATGTTAGGTATATCATTCTCTGATAATGGCTTTAAAAGTTTGCAAATCTCGTTAAAGTTTGGCCTTTCAAATGGTTCCCAAGCAAAGCAAGATTTCATGGTATCACTTAAAACTGGTATACTATGTATAAACTGTGGTTTCACATCTCTAAAAAGAGCAAGGTATTAGTGACATGCGACAAAGAAACGAAGAAAAATAAGATGAAAAAAAAAAAAAAGAATAACTCACTTTCGTGCTATCATGATTGCCAAATCTATTGGGTTTTCGATATATGTATAAGGTGGTGAGCTATGTAGTATTTCATAAAGCACCACACCAAAACTCCAAACCTAGTAAATGTCAATTAAACGAAGAAAAAAAAAAGAAAAAAAAACTCAGAAACAACAAACTAGAGCTTGTACTCGAACATACATCTGACTTGGCAGAGTAAACATGATCCATTATTGACTCTGGAGGCTAAGGAATATACTATGAGTAAGATATTACCTAAAAGGCACGTGCCATCCATTTGATAGGTCCAAACTCAATCATAGATTTTCCATATTCAGCACGCTCATCTAGTACACGAGAGTATCCAAAGTCACTTATTTTTATCTCGTATCCAGTAGTTAACTAATAAGGTTTTCAATAAAAATAATTGACTAGGTATAATAGAAATGTTTTGAAGAGCAGTAGCGCACCAACACCTAAAAATAAGAATAAGTTTAAGCACAATAGCTAATTAATTCAACTGTTTTTTGATTATTGCGTACATTACGACAAGCCAAATCTCTAAAAGTAGTGTTAGATATCATTATTACATTATATTTTATAAATCTAGAAGATTTACCTGTGTATAATACCCTCAGAGTGCAAGTGGAGCCTTCACAGAATAAGATATATTCAAAAAAAAATACCTATAAATAGTTTGACGCACATGCCTAGTATCGGAGTTAGAAATAGTTTCGTTCGTTGTATGACGTACCGGCTGCTATTCCTCTTATGATCTTTACAACTGCAGGATTTGGAATATCCCCTAAGCGTGGGCTATTCAGCAACAAAAGTTTATAAAAACAATTGTTTTCGTACACTTCTTGTTATAGTAGTGATCTTCAAGACTTCCTTCCTCACAAAACTCCGTTACTACGAAATCGTCAATATTCGATAACAACTCAGTGTGATTTGTGTATACCAATACTAAGTGGAGTCTCCATAATACCATAAAAAGTGACCAAATTACGATGTGGTCTTAAATCTCTATAGTTAATCAGAAAAAGTTAAATTACTACACCAACACAAAAAATAGTCAAACAAACTCTATCGTACACCATGATTTGTGCCTCCTTGTAAAGCTCTTTTTTTTGTTTAACTGTCTTAGCAGAAGCTGTACCAGCTATAAGAAGTTTCTTAACTGCTACATTAGTCTCCCTCCATAGACCAACATAAACAACCTGAAAGCCTATTAATTCCAACAACCACTTGTTTTTTTCTTCGCTTCCAAATAACGTACACCATATGTTCCTCGTCCAAGCTCCTTATCAATCTCAATATCTTTATTATTGATAATCCACCGACGAGCACGTTTACTAAGAAGATGACCAAATGTACCATCTGGATGTACAGAAGCACGTTGCTCTGCACTATAATTCTGTAACATAATTGTGGTCCTTGCACCACCACCAACATACTGAGACTTAGTTACCGCCTAAACAAGTTTAAAAATACAATATAGGATCATGGTGATAGCTATACAACGTACTTTGGCGAGCACTCTTGGATCAAGCTTGTTATTGAGTAGATAAACAAGAAATCTAGGGTCTACTACCAATACATCTGATAATTTGTGACTCTTTATCTCCTTGAGTCTACAAACATATCCAGAGTTTAAAAAGTGGTTCATAATATCTCCTGTATTATCTTTTTCAACACCACATAACTCTACGAGTTCTCTTTTTGAAGAAAATTACAAAGAGAATCAAGATTAAAATAATTGGAAAAATATTGCTTACCTGAACTGTTCTTCCGTTAAGTATGACTGACTAGAATCATAAATAGTGTCTCTGTTTCGTATAGCTTGAAGCCTATAAATTCGTATGTAGTGAGTAGGATTTTGTAGCGTTGCTATGCTGAAAAGTAGAGAAAAGAATTAAAAATCTCGAAAAAATCTTACCTCGCTAACACAAACATTTGACTTTGGGAAACCATCTTTGTTGTTGGTTTCATAGAGAAACCTACATCCGTAATTGTCCTCTTCAGTGCTTTAATACCTGTACAATTGTTGTAAGTTAACCTAAAAAACAACAATCTTTGTACCTTTAGATGATTTGTTACTAACAACAGAGATGTCTTTAATCGAAGGATGTGAAGCTATGAGCTCATCTCGTAACTTCTCAATAGCAGCTTCACGGACTTTTTTTGTACATCTCTTATCATCTCGATGTGTACCAACAAGAATTATCGGTCCACCACCATCAGCAACTTCAAGCCATTTCTTAATCCTAAAAATTGTATTGAGGAATATTTCAAGAATTAACACAAATGAACACGTGTTCTTTGTTGTTGTGCTTTCACAAAATAATAGCGTACTTAGAACCTTCAATATCTAGTGGATTAAATACAATGATATATACATTTGAAGGATTCCTTAGAAAACAAGAAAGAGCATGCTGATGTACTGCTGTATGCGCAAAATCCCAGCAAGTCAACCATAAATGTTCTTGACTATGATACCAATTTTCTGTTGCCATCGGTCCGTTCATGGATGAATCTACGGATTCTGATGAAGTAGGTAGTACTATTGAGTGATTAATAAACGATATTTGTGGCACTCCGTTCAACTTACGGTTTTTTTTGAATAAAAGTTTGTTAAACCCACTTCTTGATGAGGAAGCAAAGGAATGTCCGAGAGAAATCCTATTTCAGAGTAATTATTGTGAAAATGTTTATTCAATGTGAGGTACCTCAATCGTGATTTACCGTTTGCTTCGCCCTACAACAAATAACCCAGTTAATAAAAATATCAGCTAAATCAAGTTGATGTAAGAAAAAACGTTGCTGACGACAAAGGCAACACATACTACATCTGTGAAACAAATGATAATGAAGTACGTACAAGTAAAATTATACGACAGTGTTGCCAAGGAACACGTTCTCCCAG
The DNA here is from genome assembly GCA_038496445.1 of Trichosphaerium sp. ATCC 40318. Taxonomy (NCBI): domain Eukaryota; phylum Discosea; class Flabellinia; family Trichosidae; genus Trichosphaerium; species Trichosphaerium sp. ATCC 40318. The sequence goes on from JALMLS010000374.1 coordinate 127,545, forward strand.
GTTGCGCATAAATGACACAACACCATCCCATCCTTTTGAACGTATCCAAGGAGGATAAGAAGTGAATGAATTTCCTTCCATATTTATCTCAACGTTCTTCATGAAAGCTATTGTGTATGGTACAAATGATATATTACAGTGCGATAAATTTAATATCTTTAACGTTGGGATACGTGCTACATAGCTAGGAACCTTAAAAAAAAAATCAGAAAATGTGAAATCGTTTTAAGAATTTTAAGGTCGCACTGTTTCGAAGTTGTTATATGAGAGATCGAGCTCCTCAAGTGCCTTGAGGGCGCTAATGACTTCAGGGAACGTCTGTAGTTGATTATAAGCACATTTTAGAATCTTGAGAGTCTTAAAACATCCAAAAGTCGTTGGTAACTGGAATAGATTATTCTTCGACAAGTTAATAACTTTCAATTTAGGTAAAGCAGCCAACTCATCTGTTACTTCTTCTATCTCGTTTGTCTCTGCAATAAACTCTTCTAACTTCACACAAATATCCAAGTCTTCAGGAACATGTTTTATAATATTACTGCTAACATTCAAACTGCGTAAACCAATCATTGAAGAAAAAGAAGGCAATGAAGAAATACTGTTGAATGAAACTGAAAGCGTTTGTAGTTTTCTAAGCTTGAATAAAGATAAAGGTAATGTAGATAATCTATTATGGTCTAATCTAACATTCTCCAAAGATTCCATCTTAAGGCTCTCATCTGATATCCCATTAAGTTTATTTTTAGATATATCTAACGTTGTAATTTTTTTTAAGTTACCAAGATCAAAATGTAATGCTATTAGGTTATTCTCAGCCAAGTCCAAGCATGTCAGGTTATGTAGTTTACACATATCTCTATGTATTCCTGTAAGTGTATTTCCACGTAAATTGAGTAGTTTGAGTTGGTTTAAGAAGCCAAGTTGACATGTGATAGAAATTAAGTTGTAGGAAACATCAAGCTCTTCTAAACTCTTCATTGTCTTTGTGAGATCCCAAGGTATAGTGGATATACGATTACTTGATAAACATACACGTTTTATAGAAGCCATATCTTGTATTACGTCAAAATTCATGATTTGATTAGATCGTAAGTCAAGGTCTGTTAAGTTTTTAAGTTTCTTTAGTGCGGGATTAATGTGCTTCAAGTTATTGTTTGTAAACATCAATGTTTGAAGATCTTTTAGGTCGAAAACTTGTTCAGGTATATTCGTAAGCCTTTGATTTCTGATAACCATACGTGTGACTTTCTCTGTGGTCACATCTGATATTTGTCGAGCCAACTAAAAGTTAAGAAAAAAATTAAATGAAGAAAAAACGAAAAGTTGTTAAGGACGTACTACACGCCTTGAAGGCGTATCGGTTTCGAAAGTCACGTTCTTTCCTGTACCCACACGAGACATATTTGAAGGAGGAGGTAATCCGGGAAGTGGTCTTGATCTCTTAGAGTCTTTTACATCAGATACACTTTCATACGATTTACTTTCATAAGATTGTTCATCGTCATCAAAGTCAGTCATTGTTAGAATTGTTTCAATGCTTCCAGATGAATCATATGATGCTGTGAGGTTTGTATATGTTGCTGGAGATGTTGAAGGAAATCTAGAAGGTCTACCGCCATTGTAAAAATACTCTCTAGAGTAGCGCTTGTCTTGGAACCTAGACGTTTGAAATTAATGTTAAAACTCTTTCTTTAAAACGAAGTACTTGTTTATATCTTTTCGGACAGGAACAGGAAGTAATCGTGGTATAGGTGGTGGTTTCCATGTAGGCTTTCGTATTATCTGTCCTTTGTTCGTTACTACTGTCTTTTTGTTCGTTGAAGCCACTGGTACTTGGTTAGAATGTTCTTCTCTGAGCTCGTCTAAAATATTCTCAAATATTGACTCGTCTGCAAAAGCCTTCAGGTCTTTAAGAGCTTTATCTGTTAGCATTTCTTGGGTATCTGTGTGCTGTATGTGTAATGGTCTTGGAGGCAATCTTGGCGGACGCTAGGATAAATGAGACTCGCAGCAACTAAGGTCAGTACCTTTACTAATGGTTCTTTCGAAACCATGCCAACAGGTGCAAGTTTTTGCAAAGGAGACCTCTTTTTGTGGTCTTCGTTTACCCCTACTTCACCATTGGGCGACAGCTTGGGGATGTCACGTGGTTTAGATTGTTTTACTGGCGTTGAACTTTTCTTCCTCGTTACAGACACTCTTCTTGGTGGAGGCTTCTTAGGTACTATTAAAAACGACTTTAGAGTTTAATCACGTGATTCCTTCCTACCTTTATACTTTTTTTTGTCTGGCTTGTCCCGAGCTTTTGGAGGAGCTCTGCTAGGAGCTTTTATAGAAGGTGTTGGAGCAGAAGGCGCAGGTCTTCGCGGTGAAGGTCGTAAAATGGTTCTTTTTTTTTTTGGTGCACTTTGCGATCTTTGGTGTTTCTTCTTTGGTGGGCGCTTCACAGTGTTTCTTGGTCCACGTGCAGTATTTCTACGTATTGGCAGACCCATGTTGTCACTTCTTGGTAGCTTATAGGTGTTATAAACCAGCTACAAGACTCAAAAAAACACAAGTACCTTTGCAAGTTTTCTTATTGCTATTTTCGGCCTTACTCTGCCTTTCAATGGTCTCTTTGCTTTTGAACCACGTCCTAGCTTAGCAGGCCTTCGCTTGGCTGGTCTAATAGGAAGCTTTGGACCTGTATTCTTGCGATACATCTTTCTGGGAGCAGACTTTCGCCTACGCAAGTACCCGCGCAGCTTTTCGTCCGATTTCTTTGTCAAAGGGACTGGTATAACAGGGATTTTGCTAGGAAGGTGTAGAAATGTCTCCTATGTCAATTAGTGCGCTGTAAAATGTGTTAAAACAATAGAATATTGCTTTCTGGCCTAAAATAAGTGGAATTACTGCTGATTTTAGATTTTTGCTTTCTTAAACCGGTAAGGACCCTTAAAACGTACGTTGGTTACAGTATTGAGGTAGTAAGAACGGCTATTTGTAAAATCCCATACTTGCGCCTAAACGCGTTATAATTAACCAGGACGCTCAACAAGCGTTGATAAGTACAGTGTGACGTACCCAGACTGGTTTTCTGTCAGAAATAATTGTACCAGATGGTTTTACCCAAGAACACGCTCCTGTACGCGTATTGGCGTAGAAAACCTCGTCAGCACTCTCATCATGTATTTTGAACCAACCCCTGTGCAAACGCTCGTTATGAGCCATCTAGCGCATATTTAGCTTGAGAAGCGCACTATTTCGCGTGGTACAATAACAAAGTAGCTTAAATAGGCAATACTTGCTGCTATTGGTACAAAATCGCTCGTCTCATGAAGGCAAAGGCTCCAACTATTTTTATTGTTAAGGCATATTCTGTTTCAACCATTTAGTTAGGTGAAACTATTTTTCGAAACTGTAAGCTGCGATGCGTGCTGAAGACGACAAGTCTTCGAACGAAACTTCATAGTATACATATGTCTCTTATTGAACTATCAGGAAGGTATGTCATTACGCAAACACAACTCAACTGGCGCACGTGCGAATGGTTAGAAAAAAAATCCAATAATGGAAATTTTCAAACATTGGTTTTCTGTAGATGCGGGTAATGTTGGTCAACAAATACACTCTCTACTAGTTCCCTAAATTTAAAAATTCTCGTTAACAAATCAGAAAGACACTTGTATAGGTTTACAGCAACTAATCGACACATGATTGGTTTTTTAGGTTGTAGGTTTCCTTCAATTCCGTCGGATCAGTGATCACCTGTAATTTTCTCTACTTATGCTCTGAATATTCACACGATTCGGGACATATTGTTTACGACGATTAAGAAAGGAGTTTTGGTTTGGGAGGTATCACGACTCGTAACAAAGAGGTATTTGTTGAGTGTAGAATCACACCCAAAAATGCCGTGTCTGCAGTGTTTATCTCCGAAATTATATGCTCGTATGCGTGCTGTAAGTGCCGTGAGACGGTTGTTTTAAGTGTGTGTATCCGGAGCGGAATAAAACTTCGAAGGAAAGTGCATAAGGAGCAAAACCACAGAACGACAACCATGATAGTTGTAACTCTTTTCAAACGTACAAAAACAACCAAACACGTGATACATCTATTCTAATACATGTATATTAGGCTTCTTTCCAACTCCACCAAAAAGAACACGCAGGGGATCAAAGAAACATAAAAGAAAGGGCTCTATACAGTCTGTATCAACGACAGCTGTAACGCCTCTTATATTATCTACGTAAGACATCAAACATTTTTTTGATTAAATTGTTTATTTCTTTCGTTAAAGGTGGGGAGAAGAGGAGTTCGATAGACATGTTGATGTCTCTTGGATAGAAATGCTTAACGATCGCAAACTCTTTACAGAATTTCGGTACCACGTGTACCATAAACTGGCTAATGAGAACCTATCGTTCTATATAGCTGTCGGTAAGTTTTTTGAAGTTTTTTTCTTTAACCACTTTTGTAAAATGAGTTTTGTCTTGAGTTTTTTTTTGATACAATTTCGCATTTCTTAGCTCAAAGATACCCTTCACGTGTCCGAAAAAAGAATAGCATGTTATCTCTTAAACTGACTAAAGTTATTTAGAAGTTTTTCGCTTTACTGAGCACGTGATAAAACGACGTGCATATGCGTCAGAGATAGTTAGAAATTGGATAGACCTGACTACAGCATCGGAACCTATAAATATCTCCAGACTACAACGTGAGGTAAAATATATTTCTGTCACGTGTGTATTTAAAACAAGTAACTAATTTAATATCATAGAGGATACTAGCAAATAAGCACATTGCTCAAAAGAATCTGTTCGACGACGCCAGAACAACAATTTTAAACATGTTGCGATACGACCACTTTGTGGCTTTCATGGAGGGAATGCATCTAAAACCACGGCCAGCAAAGGCACTCATGAGAACGCAAACTTTTGAGAACTATGATAAACTGACCTTGCTGTTGGATAACGAAAATAGCACGGTAGCGGCAACAATGTAAAAAAAAGCAAACACAAAATGTAAATTAATGTACTTTTAACAAAAAAATAAAACTCCGAGATGTAAAATTTACCATAACAGATTTCTGTTATTTAGCAACCTCAAAAAAGTAACTGATGATGTTTTAAAATAGCCAATACAACCTCATATCCATTAAATTATACGACAAAATCACACTAAGATTAAATTTGCTCAAATGGAAAAAAAAATATTCAAAAATGCCTCGTACTGTTTATTATAGTCTTCCAAAGCTGTTTGAGCTCATTCGCTTATTCGTTATTTGTCCAACTTGGCTTACGCTTTTCAAAAAATGCAGACAAACCTTCCTGACCTTCAGGAGATACACGTAGCTTAGCAATTTCATTAGATACCAAAAATTTGGTGAGATCAGCAGAAATATCTTCTTGGGCATCTACAGTAGCGATGAGCTTCTTTGTAGCTTGGACAGCTAATGGCCCATTCTCCAGTATGTGTGTTAGCATCTCTCCAACATGTTCATCGAGCTTATCCTCATCTGAAGAAGTTTTTGTCAACAGACCGATATCTTCGGCAGTTTTTGCATCAAAGCGTTCTCCTGTAAGGAAATATCTACCCATGTAATAAGATACAATATAAAATCCAATGCAAAGAAATTTTTTATTCAATTTTAAAGTTGCATAGATGAACAACACGTGCAAAGAATAAAAAATAAAAACAACAATTAAAAAGTGTGTCAACAAAATGGTACCTTGACGCATGTGTGTTACCAATTTTTTGCATTACAAATGGAGATATTGTAGCTGGTAGTAATCCCAATTTAACCTCAGTGAAGCCAAACTTTGCTTTTTCGACTAAACCGCAAAAAACAGGCGTTAATATTTTTTTGTGAAATGTGAGAAAACCAATTAATTACCTGCTATAGCTATATCTGCTGATGCGACAATACCACCGCCACCTCCAAGAGCAGCACCGTTTACACGTGCAATTACAGGCAATGGACATGTGCGAATAGAGTTGAACATATCGAAGAGTCCACCAGCATCTACACATACGCGCGTTAGAACGAATACAAACGGAATAATGCGCCCATTTGAGAAAATAATTTTTCCGTTTTGTTATTTTTTTACGGTTGTGCGTCACATCGTTGTTTTATACTTGCCTTGTTGGTTCTCTTTTACCTTAAAGGTAGCCATAGACTTCATGTAGTTCAAATCTGCGCCAGCTGAGAAAGATTTTCCCTCACCTGTTATTACAACAGCCCTACGCATTTTTTGAGTATATTATGGCGTTTCGTACTGTTTTAACTGACCTTAGTTTTGTTGTGTCTATATCATCGAACACGCTCTTGATTTCACTAATTAGGGTTTGATTAAACGCATTGTGCACGTCTGGCCTAGTAGTAATGGGCGTTAAATCTTAAATACCACAAACAGTACCTGTTCATTGTTAACCACGCAACGTTCTTATACTCAGCCTTTTCTTCTACTTTGATTGTTTCGTAGCTTTTAGAAAACACCTAAAACTATTTTTTAGTCGTTTATAGCGTCTACTAAGCGTTCAGTACTGTACAGTAGCTCTTGGCTTGCGTTTTTTGACCTGTTTTGCTTGAACGCATTGCGTTACGCTGTAAACACCGGGTAGACAGTAGCATGAGTATTATCGAGCTGTTAAATTTAAAGGTGACCTAGAAAACAGGCAATTAAGTAAATAGCTGTTAAGCTGCCTAGCACGCATGCTAACATTGACCCTGTCGTCGAAGTTAACGTACCACAGTTCGATTCTACATTTTGGAAAAGTTAACTCGACTTTTTGGCAGTTTATATCACGTGATATTTACTCGCGGTACTAGGCATAGTACGGTTTAATAACAGGGAAAATATAGATGAAGGATGCTCTGTTTGGTTATTTGTGATGAATGTTAAGGAAGTTCTTCAAAATTAAGTACCCACCACAGAGGCTGTTTCTGGCCAGTTAACTGGCACTTGAGGACGTTTTAAATGCTTGTCACATCTCAACAGACGGCAGTTTACTGAATAGTTAAGTGTCACAGCTCAATCGACGCCATTACCTTGCAAACCTGCGTATAAACTACCTTCCTTAACTTCCGTATAAGCTTTTATTTGATCAATTTACACTCAACAAACCAGTGATACAACATGACAACAGAACGACAACCGTTAGTGAACCAACATAGCTATACTGTGGTTTTTGCTTCTCACGACGGGTTTATTCATGGACATCCAAGAGTATGGATAAAAGTTGAACAAGCAGGTACTGTACAAAACCGTTTGGCGTTTACATTGCTGCGAACGCCACGTGACAACGGGCTAAATTTAATACGCTTACTACAGGTATTGTACCGGATAAATCAGGATCAAGACCTGGAAGAAACATGGTCATTCGTAATGCTGAAACAGGAGCTACTCTTCCTATCTTTGGAGTTAACGCTTGGGCATGGCCTGGATACGGCGGTATCCAAGGTACTTGATTTCTCTTTAAGAAGACTCTTGTCTTAAACATTCACTAGGATGTTATGTTTGGCCTGTTGATACCCAAGAAGAGTGGACAGATGCAAAGAGTAAAGAGGTCATTGACTTTCTTCCTCCTGGTACCAAAATCGAGATTGGCGCTCTTCCAGATGGCACAATCGTACGTGTAGACGAACCATGTGTCATGGTAGAATACGTTGTACCGAAAGATCTGAAAGAAAATGTGATCTACACGTGCCATGTCAGTTTCACCAACAAGCTCCAAATTCCAATTACGAATTGCCGTGCATTTTGCGATGTAGACGAGAACTCACCTTATCACTCTGAAGTAATGACATGTGGTGGCTCTGGAGATCTTGACCAGGTTGAACTAGACTTTGGTCATATTGTGGCCAACGGGTACGACTGCTAGTGCCAATGTTTGTTTCAGCTCACGTTTTCTGTAGAAACAAGACAATGTCATTCAAGTTTTCATTCCCTTTGATCAACCCTGACATGCCTCACCAAAAGTTTGATGGTATCTTTCAACTTGCTCCTTTCTTTGAGGTCGACTACAAGAAATGGGGAGGTGCTAAACAGGACGTGACTGTAAACTGAGCAGTACAAAGTTCGCCAAATAATAAAAAACTGGTATGATTGTTAAATACGTATAGTGTTATTACGTCTTAGGTTAGCAACTAGTGCTGCCAAGGTAATGACCTAGATGGCAACAAAGTCGTTTAATTTTGTAACGACTCTTTTACCAAGCCTTGATTACATTCATTGTCAATGCACAAAGTAAATGATTGATTTTCTAGGATACAACATACAAGTGCCTTTGTTGGCCTGATTTTTAAGTTGTAAGCGATTCCAAAGTTAATAAAGGTGTTTTACGTCCTACTGATCAGTCTGCGGACATGAGGTTTGTGCCGGCTGCAAGATCTCTAATATAATTCTTTGGCAACGTGATTCTTCTTGATGAACAAAAGCAAAGGTTGTGTACACAAACAAAAAACAAGCAAAAAATACTTAATGATAGACTATTATTTATTGCTGTGTGTGGTGTAGAAGAAATCTCGCTTACATGAAGAAAACTTGTATAGCAATGCACATGAACAAAGTTACACAAGAGAGGAATGCTTGTACATTAGATCCGGAGGTAATGCTACCTCTAGCTTGCGAAGATGGATAAATATCCAAAAAGTGTAGATTGATAGAATAAGTCTTAAACTCAACACGAATCTTGTGAGCTCCGCCAGTAACAGTTCCAAGGCTAGCAGATATTGTTTTGTATCTTTGCCAACCTATTTTTTTGGAAAATTAGCACAATAACTTTGTCACGTGACACTCAAAAAGTTGTGGCAAACTTTTTTTTACATGGTTTTGATTTTTATGTACCTCCTGTTCCAACGAAAACAAAGTTTACTCTTGGTGTAGCTTCGTCATCAACATAAACATCCATTGCTCTGTTACTTCCTTTACCAGATACACGTGCATCTATTGTGTATGAAGACGTTCCACTGAAAGTAACATCATAGGTAAGTGATTCTCCGGTTGCTATCCAGCCAACATTACAGCCGCCAGGGTTCTCTGAATCCTTGGCAAGTTCCAGATCAACCAAATTACCGTCTGCTTGTACTTGTGAGTTACCACATGTTTGGCCGCCTACCAAAGATCGTTAGATATTAAAACAGTATTCAAACAATGTTGTTCAGCCACGTTGAAAATATTACCTTGATTGGCTGCTGTAATATCGATTCTGTCAACAAAAGATTCAGCTGGAATTAAGCCAGGTCCGGTAACAGCTGCTGTAGGAGCATCTGTAGCTGCTGTAGGAGTATCTGTAACAGCTGCTGTAGGAGCGTCTGTAGCAGCAGCGGTTGGTGGTTTGGTAGTAGCGGTTGCTTCAGTGTACTAGCAGGTTAAACTTAGTATGAATATGATTTAATTAACACATGTTTTTGCCATTTTTGTTTCGTACCTCGTATGCACCAATATCAACACCTGCGCCTTGAGGTCTAGATGTTCCTATGATATCAGAAGCGATACTGGCACGTGCATCTCCTGGAGACAGTGTTAATTTGAGACAAAAAAAGATGAGAAATATCAAAATTTCTGAGAGAACTTACCAGCATCAACGAATGATGAAGTTGCTTTGATAGAATAGTCATCATTGGCAACATTAGTAAAACCAAATTCAGGTTGTATTGTTGCAGAGCAAATATTTGATCCATCGGCACGGCGTCCAGAAGGTAAGTTCACACATGCCCATCCCGCGGATGTCGAGTACCCTGAGTAAATAATAACGTTGTTGTATGCCTACAAGTGTTAATATTTTTCAAAGAAACATACAAAAAATAGCTTACCTCCCAAGTGAGTAGTGGAGCGCCGTTGTCAGGATTGTTTGCTGATATGCCACGATCACCAGATGAGGAAATGATACTGTTATGGTTTATCTTGACATAAGTTCCTGGGTTTGTCCTTGTACCAGACACTGATGTAGTGATACCTCTTCCACCTTTTTTGATTGACAAAATGTCAGAACTGATTATTGGTCAAAGAAAGGCTTACCTGCGTTGACAATGACGTTATTGTAAATATCAGTATCACCTTGTCCATGGTATGTGATACCAGCTCCGGTACCAGTATTAACATAGTTATTGTAAATGGAGCCTACGAAGATTAGTTAATTTTTTAACATAACAACTTTTCAAAGGGTAGCGTGCCTTTAAATCCAGTGTTTATGAAAATACCAGAATTTTGGTACAACTCATCTTCGGTACCGTAATTCTCTACGATGTTATTGTATACTTGAGTATCAGATATGGCACATCCGACCTACGTGAGAGTAAGATTTTTATGGTACACTAAAATCCAAAAAAAAAAAAAAAGGAAAAAAGTTCAAAAATACTCAATGTTTACTCTGCACAGTGGATAGTAACGTTGTGTCGTTTTGCGCAAATACACAGAAAAAAATATTCTTTGGAAAGAATTGAACGAATACGTACTTGGATAGCATCCCAACCGATATTCTTCATGATATTATCATACACTCTAAGACCTTTGAAGTATTTTTAGCAAGCACAGGTTTTGGGTGTTTTGTGTACCTGTAATATCATGTGCTCCACCACCATTTACGAAAACCTTTTCGTAGTTAAAGTAACCAATGTAAAAAGCTTCGGTTGCAATATCATGTATGTACATGTCGTGGAACTTTGGATTTTTTCTATGTAAAGAAGAGTTAGCCTTACAACTTGATTAGAACCTGACTTAACATACAGCACAAAGTTTGGTCTGTGATATTCTGGGTTGTCCTCAGAAGGATCTGTCTTACAAGTTACAGCAGCGTGGCCAACATTATCATAGATTTCGACACGTGAGACTTCGACATCGGAGGAACCTTTTTTTTTCGTCAAATTGTGGAGGAAATAACATTTTTTTTGCTTCAGAACGTACCTGATTCAACACCAAGACCTTTAGCACAGTTATGGATTTTAATACCATACTTTTCGGAGTCTTTTCCGTCACCAATTATGTTCAAGTGGGATGTTTTAATTAAGATGATACCTGAAAATAAAAAAATTAGCACGTGGAAATATTTTAAGTTATTCGTGTTTTATTTTTGGCCATACCGTGCGAGACCTTATCATTAGCATTAGTAGCGCTGAGATCAGCTACTCCATCGCAATTTGTAAGAGTATAAGGTTGTGCTAAATTTGTGAATCAATACCACTATGGGCCACTGTTGCGTTTCGAAAAAAAATGCCGAACACAAAAAAAAGCTTTGCGTACCAGCAGTGCCAACAAAGTTTGAAATAAAGAATCCAGTGGCGTAATTCAACGCTCCAGAAAAACAAATTACACCTCCTCTTGGTATATTTAATACCGAGTTGTCTGTGGTAACATAAGTAGACGCTGGGTTTGTCTTTATTTAAAAGATTAGTAAAAACAAGAAAGTTACGCTACTAGTTACTTACCGAAGGTTGTATCACGTGATCACATTCAGAGCAAGCTCTATCAGCAACAGCTAAAGTAAATACTGCGAGAAAAAGTAAAACAGCTGTAACACGTGTTGAAAAAGCCATGGAGAATTTAATACTCCCGTGTTGCTTTGTGTTTTGTGGTCAACAAGTTTTGTATTGACACAAAAAATATCCAAATTTCTCCTTTAGATGCCACGCGTCTTTCAAAATTAGAACGTTTTCGGCTTTTCTTACCTACTTGTATTAGAGCTAGGTCTGTCCAACGACGGTTTGGTGCATCATTTGTGTTTATGGTGCACAATGAAAAGGTGAATACCGCGAGGCGGACATCCATGTTTTTTGGCTTGTCAGTCGTTTAGTAAGACTTTATGAAAGTTCGCCCTTCAGACCCGATGAAGGTTCCCGCATTGTTTGAAAAACTCACGTTCTACATGGGCCTTTGTTTGCTTGTTGTATAATAGTTTTAGCCGACAACCAATGATGCTAGATGGTGCTTGTGAGATTCACCAAGAACATTCCAATGTGGAATTAATCGGTCTTTTCTACATATATCACCGCACCTTTCGTTATGTTCGGTCGCCAGTAGTACTAAATTACATATCTTTGTAGACCAGACCTACATACAGTAATTTAGAGTTAAATCAGTTATAAAGCGTTACTATTGTTTGGCATCACGTGAGCCATATCCATTTATTACCACAAGCTTACACCTTACGTAGTATGCTACTACTTTTAACTAGTAGGGATCAAACAAAGAGATATGTGTACCACACTTTACATAAATGTATAAGCACAATTCCAAAGACATCTTTAAAGATGAGCCAATGGTTAGTAGGTTTTAAGCTTTAACCTGAAAATAATCTAAATAATCCCGTGCCTCCAACACAAGCAGCTGTAGAATCAAAGCATTCAAAATCATTCTAGGCGTAGGAGTAGTTGGAAAGGCTACCACAATATAATTCGTTTTTCTCATATCTCGTTGAGAAACACGCTACGATACAAGGTACGCAGTCGAGCATATAACTATATGTTTATTGAGAGCGTTAAGCTAATAGCAAAACAAATATATCGGTGATTTAAGAGCTTGTAATCCTTTTTTTTTCTTAATTTTCTTAGCAACTTATTACAAAGAACATGCCTGTACTATAATAGCGCTATGCTACTGAGGTTAGTATTTTCGTCTTATTGGCTAACCTATTAATTAGCCGAAAAAGAGCCTATCATTAAAAAAGCATCAAAGGCTATCAGATTATCGGCTACATAGTCAGTAGTACATAAGCTTGGATTTAAAAGAACTATTTATGTATGAAGTCGGTATTCTCACTTCTCCGCAGGTTTTTGAAGTACTAATAATAGTAGGTTAGAAGTTCATACACGAAGGTAATTGTCGTGATGGGACAAGACTCTTCTCATTCCTATCTTAGTATTTTCGTTATTTTGATAGCGTAATTTCTTCAAAAGACTCAAGCTGAAAAAACTGAACTCGTTCGACTTCCCACAGAACGGAAGACCGATTTTAGGACCGTTTCTTTACCACCACTAGACTATTGTCGGTACCTAATTGTTTGAGGCACTATGTTTATGGTATAATAACGATTGGTATATGTTTAACCATATTTAGTTGTCAGTTCTCAACATAGGCAGATTCTTTGAATGCATGTTGAAAACATTCCAACATATTTTATCAAGTCAAGAAAACGTGACGCCACAACGCGAGTGTATCTACATAAATCTCTCCAAACCATATAAACATACTCACCAGACAAGACAGGCGTTTCCACAATCTTTGAATGTCAACATACAAAACTGTTCAATAAACCTAAACTTAGTATTAACCTACTTAGTTATTGTGGCATACAATTGAACAACACGCAAGAATTACAACATGGCAACAGAATCAAAGCAATCAACAGCGTTAGTAAACCAGCACAGTTATACAGTAGTGTTTGCTTCCGATGAAGGCGTCGTAAATGGACATCCAAGAGTATGGATAAAAGTTGAACAAGCAGGTACTTTTCACAAAGCATGTTTTGCGCGTCTTTTATCATTGCTGCGAATGCCAAGCAGTGCTAAGTTTAATACGCTAGGTATTGTACCGGATAAATCAGGATCCAAAGCCGGCAGAAACATGGTCATCCGTAACGCCGATACCGGCGCTATTCTTCCAATCTTTGGTGTAAATCATTGGGCTTGGCCTGGATACGGCGGTATCCAAGGTACTTGATTTCTCTTTAACAAACCTCGTTGCTTATACATTCATTAGGATGTTATGTTTGGCCTGTTGATACTCTCGCAGAGTGGACAGAGTCGAAGAGTAAAGAGGTCATTGACTTTCTTCCTCCTGGTACCAAAATCGAGATTGGCGCCCTTCACGATGGAGCCCTTGTACGCGTAGATGAAGAATGCGCTATGATAGAATATGTTGTACCGAAAGATTTGAAAGAAAATGTGATCTACACGTGCCATGTCAGTTTCACCAACAAGCTCCAAATTCCATTAACTGATTGCAAAACATACATTGACGTTGATGAGAACTCACCTTATCACTCTGAAGTAATGACATGTGGAGGCTCTGGAGATCTAGATACGATCGAACTTGACTTTGGTCATATTATGGCCAACGGGTACATCTGCTTTATTCCAAAGTAAAGATTTCCACTCACTTTTTTTTTGTAGTAATAAGACAAAGTCATTCAAGTTTTCATTCCCTTTGATCAACCCTGACATGCCTCACCAAAAGTTTGATGGTATATTTCAACTTGCTCCTTTCTTTAAGGTCGACTACAAGAAATGGGGAGGTGCCAGCCGAGATGTTCCTGTAAACTGACCACATTTAATGCTAACAGAACTAAAATGTCATCAAATAAAGTAGTATTTGTCATCACAGCCCTTTTATCCGTTGATCGTACAAAATCCGAATCACGTTATACGATAACTTTAGAGGTATAAGCGTTTTAACACAATTATCCTTTGTGGCTACGATGCTTTTAGAACTGCAGATTATGCACTCGAAAATGAATTCTTCTTTACATGGCCGTAGAACTATCTTAGCGAGTTGAGCGATTTCATTAGCAGCGAACCGACGCTTTCTGGTAATAAATATTATGTTTCAGCAACGAACAATGTGTGAAGCAAAGTTACAAACAGCCTAAGAGCAATTAGCTGCTGGTTTTTCTTTTTCTCCATGGTTTCAAATTCATTCACCTGAAGTTCACGTGGTTCACTGTTTTGAAGGTCGCTCGATCACTCTCCTTAAAGAAGCTTAGCATAAGTTAAGAACATAGCTATTGATGGTTCTCAACCATGGGTTAACGAACTTTGAAATATGTCTTTGATTACAATTTTGATCGCTGCCTAAAAATCTATCTCTTGGTTCAATACACATGTTGGATTTTAAACTAATGTAGCATAGACTATATTTTTGAGAAGGCCTTCTGTTTTCAGCAAAATAGGCTTTGGAATGAAAAGTCTTACGTTCCAAATCCATAAATACAAAACGAACAACAGAGCAATGCAACAAACTCCAATCTACAATCAACAACAAAGCTATCAAACTACACCACAAAACTACAACGATGCACAGCCTCGTAAGTATGGTGTTAGGAACTCTCAACAACCAATACTAAATCCACCGTTACTGCAAACGTACTTTAAAGTACACCAAGCTCAGGATGAGTAAGTGGAAAATAGTTTAAGACTTTTTTGGTTTCACCAACTGCTAACTTATTGGTAGTCATAACGTTAAATGGTTTCATCATGAGCCTCGCATATCCATGTACAGAGAGGGTATGTAGTAAATTGTAGATCGAGATCGGCCTCAATAACAACATTGTTTCAGGCCTGGTTTATGATTTTTTTTCTTTGAAAAAACGAAAAGAGCCTCACGAAATTGTTTTTTTTCAGTTACGTAAAACACCTTACAGCACCGTGACGAATCTTTTTAAAGTAGGTTTGTATCGAGAACTTATCCTTTTTTGTCAGGAAATTATTACTTTGATGGTAGTGCACGTGTTGTTACTTCATACCTGATCAAATCATCAAACTTTCTCTTCCGTTGGGGGTTCGAGATTTTTTCAGTTGTGTGGTTACTATTTGGACTATTGTATCCAACTCTTTTTGTTTTCTTGTGTTTTCAACACGTTGGTCCATTACTCTCAAGGAAGGGCGTTATTGCCTTAACTTTTAAACAAGACTAGCTCCTTTTGCAGGTGTTTGGACATCTTTTTGGGTTGTTGGGTGTGACATATGGCGTTCCCAAGCACGTGCTACCATGGTATGTTAAAAGTTGATTTTGGTTTCATTTTTTTTTTACTCATGCTATTTTAGGGAAGACTCATAGCTGATATGTTTGGCTATGGCGATTATCTATTGAAACAAGAAGAATTAACTGACTTGAAAATTAAGTACTGGAGGAAACAACTAGAAAATCCTTCAGGACAACCTCTGGATGATGGTGCTCAGAAGTTTCAAGTATAGCCAACATATTTCTTCGTTCATAAATGGACTCTCAGAGAACCCGCAATCAATGTAATCAACCTTTGTTAAGTAAATATTTCTTTTGTGTCTTATTTGCAAGTAATAAGTGTTGTACAAAGAATGCTATTTCAGTAATACCGATATTACGTAAAAGTAATAGAACTTACAAGATATGCCAGTTTTGTTAGTTCTTGCAAGATCTTACACTTTGATACTTCTGACAAACCTGTTCAAACCTGATTTTAGATCATTGGTAGCGTACCCACAGAGAAGTTAGTTTTGCTAGTTCTTGGAAGAACTGACAAATCTGTTAAAACTTGACAAGGCTAGCAATGTGAATGCATCATATTCCACAACAAGAAAACGCACCTTAAGGCAAGAAAAAAATATAATGTCAAAGGCACTACCAAAAAACTGAAGATTTACAAAGTCGTGTAAACAAACGAAAACCACAAAGTTCGTTCTATGACTAGTCAAAATCTTTTGACCCAACAAGTGTTAATTTCGCTGAAGTTCCTTCTTTTGGCTTAAACACGTGATATTTTCAATGCTAACGTGGTATTATTTAGATATAATCAATGGAGCGTAAAACAAAGTCTGTTGTATCACATCAAGAGTGCTGTGATGATTTAACCAACAGTATCCCACTGCTGGACATTCCAACAGAAATTCTTGCTCATTTACTCAGCTATTTGAAAAGAAATGATAGATTCCTGTTTCTCAAACTTGTAAGCGACTGTCAGATATTATCTACTATCACGTTGGATATAGGGAAATCACTATTAAATCAAGTGAAGATTGTTTATTCATTTCAGGAAGTCCACTTCTAAAAAACACAAACATATCCTTAGACTATTTCCCAACAGCAACAGATGCGGATATCTCACTTCTTTCTGGTGTCAAAAAGCTTTCAATGTATAACAACTGTGTAACAGACTTAGGATTAAAGTCCATTTGCGATGTTCGTCACTTGACAATATGCAGGTGCTCGCATATCTCAAATGAAGGATTAGAGTCTATTAGTGGTGTATGTGAGTTTACAATGCATGGCTGTAAAAACATCACAGATGCATGTATCATAGCAATTTCAAAAGATCTTAGGTCCATTCATTTGCTTAGTACAAAAGTAACAGAACTGGGAATGAAAGCACTGAAGGGAGTACCAAAGATCAGTATACGATACTCCAATATAACAGATGGTGTCCGTCTTAGCTGGTGTTCATACTATCGACTTGACTTGCTGTAAACTCATTACAGATAAAGGGGTTTCAGCATTAGCAGGGGTGCATGAAATCAATTTGAGTAAAACACAGGTGACAGACAACAGTGTTTCAGCATTAACAGGTGTACATACAATCAATTTGAGTAGAACGGTTGTTACAGACAAAGGTGTGTGGTGTGCAACATTGCTTGTAGTGCACGTGATTGATATGAGTTATACATCAGTGACAGATAAAGGCGTTTCAGCCTTGGCTGGTGTACATACAATAATGCTTGTAGACTGTACAGGTATCAACGGATCATGTATGGGCCGCCTTTCAACTGCTCATACTATTGATATATCACTAACAAAAGCAACAAATGATTGGCTTGCCCCTCTTTCTAGTGTCAAGTTTTTGGCAATTAAAAATTGTTTTGAGATCTCCGACAAAACGTTTTGAGGCACTTGAAAAAAGAGGTGTGATGGTAAATTATACATACCGTGTTAAAATAGAAACAATATGAACATTGCCTCCCACGTGCCAATTATCAATAAAAAACGCCTTCTAGTAAAACATTTAATTGCCAATTGTATTGTAGTCCATTAAAGTCAGATATGTTACTAACATGAAGCTTTTTCGGACTCTCAATTTGCCCACAAAACAAAGGATTATCCCAGTTGGCTTTTAGTTCTTTGTAGAACATAATATGTACTAGCAAGTTTATGGGCGCTAGAGAATGATAATGTCGCTTAAACACTCAGTTTGTAAACAATGTAAAAGACATGCATACTGTTCTGTCATTGTAATCGTCTTTTTCCTCAAACAACATTACACAAGTGTTTATAGTTTCTTAGCAATAATCTTATCATGATGCTGCCAAATTTCAAAATGTAGGGCAAACCCACAGCATAACTTTATTAATAACTCTCAAAAAACATGGGCCAGAAGTCTCTTCTTTCTGCATCCTCTGCTAGATATTCAACCGTATTGCCTGCTATTTGGGCGCTAATATATTCAATTTGATGAAGGCCCTTTAAACTAACAATTCCTTTGTCTGTGATCTGCGAGCAGCTTCTTAATTCAATTCTCTTAACATCAATAAGACTGTTCACTCCTTTGTCAGTTATAAACTCAAAGTCACGAAGGCTTATGACCTTAACACCAACCAAGTATTGTAAACCTTTATCTGTCACAGATGAACCAGCAAGCAAAATTGTATGTACTCCAGAAAGTGCCTGTAAAGTAGTGTCATCAACACAATCAATCCTTGAAATATTAATGACTTTTACACCTGCCAATTGTTTTATCCCATCGTTTGTTACAGATGTGCACTTACCCAAGTCAATAAAATGTACACCAATTAAACATGATAGAGTATCATCGCTTACTTGTGTACAACCATACAGCTCTATACAAGGTATACCTGCCAACAGCTTCAACACATTGTTTGATATTTGAGTGCAGAAATCAAGCTTAATTTTTTTTATCTTCTTTGTGGTTTGATTTCGTGTCAATAAGTACTTTACGCCTTCATCAGTAATTTTCTTGCAGTCTTCTAAAGATATGAAACTTGCATTTGTTAGTGCTTTTACACTTTCATCAGTAATATCACAATCAGCCAACTGTATTTTTTGGACATCACGTGAAATAGCAATAACACCTTTGTCACTAATTTGATAACAATTGCATAAATCTATAGTGTGGACTCCAGAAAGCATTGCCAATCCATTGTCTGTTATATCAGTCCCAGCAACATTTATTGTATGTATTCCACTAAGGTCTTGAAGCCATTCATCTCTTAAGCGCCCATACGCCAAGTCTAAAGTATGAATACCACATAGTGCCTTAAGTCCATTTTGTAAATCAAGATTGTAGACATCATTATCTATCTGTATTACAAGGTTATGTACACCTGAAATATGTTCTAACATAGCATCTCTTAATAAGATCACCCCTGTTATTTCTAAGCTATGGACACCAGAAAGGCACTTAAAGTCATCAACAGTCATCTTTAAACGATTGTTAATCACAATTTTAGTGTTTTTTAACAAAGGACTTTTGGACAGCGTTTGAAGATTTTTCCTTGATTTAACTTTAACCTGTTTGTACCCCAAATGCTCCAAAATGATTGTAGAAAACAATTTACAAACAAATGTGGCAGATATACGGCCACGTTTACCCAATAGAGCCAGAATACAAAATATTATTTCTGTTGGTAACCAAAGTAACTCTAATGGTCTTTAAAACACCATATTAGCCAACACAACGATTTACTGGTTTATTTAGAGATATAAGTGAATAAAGATATAGCGTACTCTGGAATTTGTATTAGATTATGATCCATGGTTTCCTTCTTCAGTTCAGGCGTGTACTATTAGCTTAAGGGGTTTTATTAATAGCTTAACTGACCTAATCACATGAAAAATAACAATTGTGTACACAAATTTCACGGTCATGTGATGTACCACGACTATTGTGAAACATCTTTACTTGTTTTGTTGAATCACCAGATTGTTTCTTGTTGAAGAAAGGGCACCTGATTACAATGGGGTTTGTTGGTTTAAATCACGTGCACAATTTACAGGCTTTGTTTCGCTTAAAAACCAATATTTCACGGTGTGTTACACAAAGAAGAATGTGAAGACCTTCCAGTTAATCTTCTTTCTCCAGATTGTTTGAAAAGAAGAAGCCTGAAGAGAAAGCAATACTCAATGAGACAGTTTGCCCACCTCTTCAGGCATGAATAAAATGGTATAAATATCTAGACACCGGAGTATCGGATAATGCGGTGTAAAACATATCGTAATTAGACACCCAAAATAATACCCGAAAATGTGTTACACCATCTTGTACTATGTGTTCAATCTGAGACGTGTGCTGAAACGCAAACTTTATTGTTTGCATTTAACAAGTCAAACTGACATATGAAAATCACCAAGACAAGGATTGATTAAGCGCTAGAGCTCTTTTGAACACCATTTTGACATGTCATCCTGTATAGCTTACTAAGGTTATACGACAAGTTGCTACAGGTATGAGGTAAGGAGAATTCTGGTTTATTGAATTTATAACAAAAAAGGAACTTAGTTATATTCAGATAACAAATGATGTGTAGGAGATTCAGAAACGAGTCAAATGTTTTAGAGCTAAAAAGTTTGGCAAATATTTTAAAACTCAGGCCATAAGTCCATGTTTGTGTTACACTGACAAGTAATTCCTCTGTTATTCGAGTACCATAAGTACAAATGTACTCAAGGCTTGTTAAATTAACAATACCATCATCTGTGATTTGTCTACAGCATGCCAGATTAATTTTCTTAACACCAATAAGACTGTTCACTCCTTTGTCTGTTATGTGGTCACAACCAAAAAGGCTTATTACTTTAGCATTAACTAAGTATTCCATACCTTTGTCTGTTACCAAGGTTCTATCCAGAAAAATAGTATGTACTCCAGCAAGTGCCTTTAAAGTAGTATCATCGACACAAGCAAGAAATGAGAGATTAATAACTTTTACACCTGCCAATTGTTTTATCCCATCGTTTGTTAAAGATGAACAACCAAGCAAGTTTATATGATGTACCCCTGCTAAACATGATAGAGTATCATCACTTAGTTGAGTACAACCACAAAGCTCTATAAAAGGTATACCAGCCAAAAGCTTCAACACATCATTTGATATTTGGTTGGTGCCGAGACTAATTTTCTTAATTTTGTTTGTTTTTTGATTTTGCGTTAACAAATACTTTGCTCCCTCATCTGTAATTTCCGTACAACCACTAAGAGATATTTCACATGCATTCGTTAGTGATCTTACACTTTCATCTGTGATATCACATTGATCAAGCAGTATCTTGTGTACACTACCTGAAATGGCAATAACACCTTTGTCGCCAATATTGTCACAATAAGATAAGTTAATAGTATGAACTCCAGAGAGTGTTGCAAGTCCTTTATCTGTTATATGTGTACCTGAAATATTAATTGTATGGATGCCAGCAAGGTGTTGACACCACTCATCTTTTAAATATACACCTATCATGTGTAGTGTATGAATACCACGAAGTGATTTACATCCAAGACTTGTCAGCTCACAATTAACTTTGCTCATATTTAGTTTCAGATGATGTACACCTGAAATATGTTCCACCATAGCATCTGTTAATGATAGGTCACTGTCTATTTCAAGGTGATGAACACCAGAGAGATATTTAAAGTCATCATTAGTCACATAAATATCATCAATAACTACTTTTGTATTTTTTAAAAGAGGACTTCCATGCAGCGCAAGTAAATATCCAGTTGAGTCGACATTCACTGTAAAATACCCCAAATGCTCCAAAATGATTGTAGAAAAGAGTTTACAAACAAACGTTGCGGATATACGGCATTTCTTGCCCAATAACGCCAGAATACAAAATATAATTTCTGTTGGTAGCCAAAGCAATTCACACGACCTGTCAATGTGATTAGACAACTTTAAGGGAAAACTAGTAATAAAAACTCGCTTTGTTGGGAGAAATATCGCATAACGTACTGTTGTACTTTATTTAGCATGCTATGCAATATACGTAATAATTGGCGTGTGTTGCTTAAGAACATGCTTGACCTGAGTCCAGGGAATTGACCCGGATTACAATAAAAAAGATCCCATTTTTTAGTCTGTAGTTACTCATAACCTAACTAATGTCCGTTCCTCATATTTGATAAAACGGATGCTATCAGTGTACGGAAGTTAAGATCCAGAAAAAGAAGTCACAACTACAAATTTTGAAGGAGCAAGCTTGGGCGCACCTGGAACAATAGAAATACGCGGACCCACGTTTTTTCCGAATTTTTCGAAAGAAAAAATTCGAAAAAATAGAATTCAATACAAAAACCGAATGCCTATACCCACCAATGGATCACTATATGTGAGCGAAGGTCGGGTTGTAGTTCCTAGCACAGCGAGGACACGACCGTAAGTGAACCAGGCGCTTTCTAGTTTAGTGGACTGCCCTAGCTATGCATCTTTCTACACTGTCGAATTTTTGTTTTCGGAAAATTCGGAAAAAACTATATCCCGAAATACGAATGTCGATGAATGATTTGCATCTTTGTATTGATACTTTGGTGTTGGCATTGGGTTTAAAAAGTGTAATTTACGTGAGTAAAGTGAGTTGTGAGTTTGTAAAGTTAGATACCAAAAAAGCTATTTGTTTAGTGAATGTCAGTCAAAACGGAAATCTGTCGCCGATTCAATAGAGCTCAAATGGGAATATCGTTAATGTGTCGGTAGCCATCAACCAACTTTTGGTATTGTTGACCTTTTGCACACCTCGTACTGCTAGCAAAAGTACATATACAGTCTCGGGGAAATCATTTAATTGACACTACAACAAACAGTGAGAGAGCCCATTCAATTATGTCGTCTTAGACTTTAATCTTTGTTTTACTTGTATTTATTATTTAACATCTGTTTTTACAATAAAAGCGCTTGAAGCTCTCCAGCATGCTTCTTTCTTCCGGAAATTTGCTTTCTTCTTCCACTCACATATTGATTCATTGGTGAGTGCTTTTGAGAAAATAAAACCTTTGCGGTGTCATCCTGAATAACGCCTAAAGAGAAAAATGAATAAACGAAAGAAAAAAAAAAGAGTAAAAAAGAAAAAACTACGATTGATTCTCTTACTCTTTTTACCACTCTTCGTCTTAGATAACTGTCTCTCTAATTCCTCTGATTGTTGTATGAATATATCATACTCTTCTTGCTGTTCGTCAGTCTGAGCAACACGATCTATGTTCAATAACCAGTTAGAAACAAATCAGCAGCGGAAAGAAAAAAAGAAAAAATAATTCTTACCTAGCAACGTCTGTGTTGTGAAAAGATTAATACGTGCATCCTTGTACATCTTCTTTTCAAGCGCCATTTTAGCGCTTTGTTGCACACCGTTCATTGCGATTACTAAATCAAATAAGCAACTGAGGAAAAAACGTTTTCACAAAAAAGAAAAAATCAGGAAAATTGGCATACCAGAAACATCAGCCTTTTTTTCAGCACGTTTACGGTTCACTGTGATCTTTTTCTTGCAATTAATAACACGAACACATTCCATGCCATCAATCTTTGTATAATACATTTGTACTTGGAAGGGTATCTCAAATTCACCTTTGACAAAGTCCTTTCCTCGTTCCAATTTTGAACTCGCTTTAGATCTGCCCTAAACATAAGGTCAGATACGGGTCATATTGACGATGTCCTTGATGTTTTCTTTCTCACGAAACAATATTTAGTACCTTTGTACTTGGCGAGAAGTTAAAGCTGACATCTGAAGATTGTGTGATGTTTCCTTCAACCAAAGTTAACAAAAGGAAGTTCGTACGAGGTTAAAAAAAAAACATGTGCTTACCCATTTGTACTTCCTTTACGATTTTTTTCGTATCTTTGCCATATCTTTTAAAACACAGCCATGAGTGTAAGTTTACCTTTAGGTTTATTTAGTTCAAGGTAATGATGTAAAAACGAAAAGAAAGACAAATAGAAATATCTCAACACAAAAAAAAAACAGAATCAACGTACTTTGATCGAAACGTTCGTAGCAATGATAGGATTATCAATAATCTCACGCATCTTACGTTGAAGTTCAAGTGGTTTTACAATAGTAATATTACCAGAAGACTTCTCAGCAGTAACACCAATAATAGATGCACCAACATTACCACCTTCAATTCCAATGAAACTGACAGTAACACCATTCTTTTTCGCAGTAGATCCAATATCTGAGTAGAATCCTCTCGCTTCATCCAAATCCGCATCCTATAATTTACGTCAGTTAACAGCGAACACACGTGATCTTCGATATTTTTCCAACAAAGGTAGGCCATTAACAAAATCAAAAAAAAAAACAGTAAGCTTCGCATTTAGTACCTTGTCAAGGGTACCCAAACCAATATTAGATAATCCATCTGTACATATTATAATCTCACTACCACTTTGTTGCTTAGCAATACCAAGAGCAATTGTCAAGGCTGGCCCCAAAGCTGTTTGTCCACCTTCTTCCAATTCAAATAATCTCTCAGAAATATTCTCTTGTGCTTTGCTTATATCCTTTACACTTTCAGTATCAAACCCTTCACCAATAGTGATGAGTTTATCATAGTTATTCAATACATCCCCAGCAACTATTTGAGTACTTGCTTTCGATGATGCGTCACCGATGATCGATACTTCGTTGTTGAAAGTGATCATTATAACTTTTCTATTCGGATGACTTTTTTTCAATTCTTCTAATTGGATTTGAACAGCAGCTTGCATACACTCCATACGCGATACGTACTACACAGAGAGTTAACTTTGAATTGTTTGGCGTAATTATAGTACATACTTGAACGTCTCTTTTCTCTCCTGGAGCATATTGAGAAGCACCTTCTGTGTTTAGACTGCTCATATCTTTTTTTGATTTCACTTTACGTCCATCTTTTGTATTTAGCTGAAACAACCCAAATCCTGTTTAAAACACGGTAAGAAATACGAATACATCATTTATCAATTTACTGAACGAGCACATGTTGAAGATGTTTGAGGAAAAAGAAAAGAGGAAAAAAAGACGAAACGAACCTTTAGGAATCTCAGAAGTAACACACATGGATCCTGATGTATCAACAACAAATATTACTGTCTTGTCGTCTTGACGTTTCTTTATAGGAGCAGGTTTTAACATATAATCCATAACTGAGTCTTTAGGCATCTCCTCATCTTCCAAAAACATTTCGTTTTTTGTTCCACAAAACTCACAGACCCAAACATCGTCATTGCTTTCAGATTGTTTTGACTATTTAGAAGTAAGAAATAATGCATTGACTAAGGTAGTAGCACATACGAAAATAGACCCACAAGAGGTATTCTCACATCGAAGAGGTTCTCCAGTAGCAAGGCCAACATTTTCAGCAAGTTCGCCAAGTGTTAACCCAAAGACGTTTGTGTCAGCCTTTCTGTATGGCTTTGTTACCTTCTTTTCAGATAAGTCTGCATTATTAGCTGTAACGCCTGAGCTACACTTTTTCCTTGGTGATCCTGTAGCATCGAATGTGAGTACTTATAATAGAAGAACAAACAGATTGTCAAAAAGGAAAAAACGAATAAGCAAAAAAAATACTCGAGGAGTTTTTTCGTTTTTGCTCGTCTCTTCCTTCTTCTCCTCAAATATTACTATAACCCACGTGCCTTTTTTTGATTTATTTTTATGAGCTATAATTTTTATACGATCTTTTGCTGTCTTAATATCAAGACTTTTTAAAAGATCATGATCTATATCATCAATATCATATTCATCGAGTTCATTTTTTCTGAATGATTCACCATATCTACGCGCACGTGATTTCTCAATACCTGCATCCAAGAGCCATTGTTGCCAAGAAAAGCCTAAAACTAATGTTAAAGGCATAACAAAAGAAAGAAATCGCATACCTTCTTCTTCTTCTTGCTTGCCTTGGTTACCAGAAAACCATGTTTTCAAACCAGAGAAGAGCCCTTTTTTTTCTGGATTCTTCTTACCATCGTCCTCTATTGGTAATCCTGTAATCGTAACCATTTTACGGTATGAATCTTCAATAGTTGGATCATAACAATCAACAAAAACGCCTTGTACAAACTGCACAACAAGAGCACTTTTACCAACTCCACCACCTATGTGGAATCAGAATTTTATAAGAAAGCTAACAATATGCCGTACCACCAACAACCACAATCTTGTAATCCATACTAGTTCGCGGTATGCATCTTACAAGTTCAATAAAGCACTCTTGTGCATTCACACCCGTCTTAGCACTAAGTACAATCAATATAAACAGTCACGGCCTCAATTGGTCCTTGAACTTACCTCGTCTCCATAAATCCTACTCCCCATTCGTCAGCAAGTGCTTTTCCTTGAGCAAAAGATACTTCTCGTTGATCTTCCAGATCGTTTTTGTTGCCCTGTTGTTCGTTAATCATTATAAAGGAGCCCTCAGTAAGGTTATTAACGTACAATGAGTAGAATAGGAACGCCACCACGTTCGCAATCTTTTACACGTAAAATCTGCTGGTATATAGCTGAAACCTCTTCGAACGAGTTATGACTTGATATACTATAGACCATAAGGAAGCCTTGACCAACTCGCTACGTTTTATGTCAGAAATAACAGGCTGTTTCTTAAACGTACGTAATACTGATCTCTCATTGCACTGTATTCTTCTTGACCTAGTTTACGGTTTGTTTGATGATCTTAAAGCAAAATTGGTTACAAGCGTACCAGCAGTATCGAGAATGTCCAACATACACGGCAACCCTTCTCCACTTCGTTTTTTATAACGATTTTGTATATTTGTACCGGTTTTAGCTGCTTGTTGTATACTAGACTCCAGTTTATCTATTTATACAGCGTTTAAGAATAAAATACGCGATTAAATGTTAAACGAACCTTGTATTACTGAGGAGTCTTCCATTTCATCCTCAGGATACAGGTACACATAAGGACTTGCAAAATGCATCTTCGGCTGTTGTCAGTTGTTCGTTTTGGCTGTTTTAGCAATTGTTTATTTTTAGATGTTCGTTGAAATTTTTTATAACTGTTTATCAAGTTTATTGTCTGCTTTCAGCGTGATGTTCTTAAATACCTTACATTTCATAAACCAAAATCGTAACACCACGCAAGTAAACATTAGTGTAGCATAACATAAAGGAGACTGGTGGAAATTCACGTGACGTTAGACAAGGCAAAAGGTAAGAAAAAAAGCAAGTAAGTTTTTTTTTATTTCTTAGCTTTTGGTGTCTCAGCTTTGATGCTTACAATTTTAATATCATCATAAGGTTTATCATGCTTATTTACGCGTACTTTCTCAATAGCAGATACTACTTCTGTACCCTTTACAACACGACCAAAAACAGTATGTTTACCATCTAAATGAGGTAACGGAACAGTAGTAATGAAGAACTGACTTCCATTCTCATTTTTTCCTTTGTTAGCCATAGAGACCATGTATGACTTTTTATGATTTAATTCCGTATGAATTTCATCCTTAAAATTTTTACCCCATATCGAAACACCACCTGTACCATCACCTACAGGATCACCTGTTTGAATCATAAAATCCTTTATAACACGATGAAATATCAATCCGTTATAATAACCATTTCGACTATGAACAGTAAAGTTCTCAACAGCAAGAGGACATTGTTGCCCGTAAAGCTCGATATGTATATCACCCATATTAGTGTATATAATAGCACTACTAGCAATACGATCGCTCCCACGTTTACCCATACCAAGAGAAGCAAGTTCCTTTGGTGGTCTCTCATTATAAACATCACGTTCTTGAACAAATTCCGACGTTGTACTAAAAAAAAAAAGTCGTGTTAAAAGAGTTTGTTTACAAGTGAGTATACGTACTCATCTTTCATATCTTCAGGCTCCATACGTCCAAATAGATAGAATCTAGGCTTAGAAAATGCGACAGCAACAATAGCAGGATCAGGTTTTGGATGCTTAGCCAAGTTTCCTTCAGCTGCTGATCCTGTTATTGTACCTTGATACAAACTTGTTGATAAAAACCGTGCACCAGTCTCACTTGATCCAATAACTCTTATAAGCTCATTTGTTTTTATATTCACCATTTTAATACCTAACAAACGACGTTATCATCAGGTTTTTAAGACGAGAAAGGAGAAATTATTTTGACAAAAAAAAAAAGAAAAAAACGTGCCTATCATTGTAGAGTACATTACAAAGTTACCAGACTGATCAAATGTTATGTTACATGGTGAGTGATTTGTCTTATTGAGAGTATGCTCAGTAGCCATACGTCGCCCAAAATCAACTGAATCAAGTTTAAACGGTGCTTTCTCATCCTAAGCAACCCAATGAATAAAACTTTTTTGACCAAAATGATTTAATAAATAATTGAAAAAGAAATTTTAAACAACTGGTGTACCTTTTGCTGTGCAGTAAACATTTGTATGCTTTCATCAAACTTACGATACAATGAACCAGTAAGCGTTCTAAAAATTCTGACTTGTCTATCACTAGCCATGACAGAAAAAAGTGAACCATCGTTACTTATTTCTACGCTTTGAGGTTTTACTTTGGCCTTAGCAAGAGCATATAGATCTGTCTGGGTCTTGAACTTGAATCGAACTTTATCAGATGTCTTTCCTGTCTCTGGATCCCATAGTTCTATCATACACTATAAACAAGTTAAGAAAGAAATCGCACTTGATAACAATCATATCAAAAACAAAAAAAACATTTTCTCAAAATTGTGAAGAACTTTGTACCTTGTCATCAATGGACACGGCGATATTTGTCTTTGCGTTGTAGCGTAACAATCGTACTGGAGCTCGATGAACCTGGTGTACAGCAAATGGCTCAGTAACTCCTTGAGTAGCGTCTGTAGCTACGTAGTAATTCATCGCGCCTGTTGCAGTTGTGCTGAAAAGAAAATAAATATAATCACACAAAACAAATGCTAACGCGCTACTGACAATTGTTTGTGCGTGTTGCAACGAAATCAAGCAAGTAAAACGTGACACATGTCAAGAACAAGGGAGGAGAAGTAAAATAGCTTTGTTTTGATAGAAACAAGCGATTTTAGCGTAGTGGGGTTGGTTTTAAAGCAAAATGACAAGATACGTACCAAGCTATTAAAGGTTTCGCCGCTCCTGGTTTTGAAACCCAGCAACAAGTACCAGGTACATAGTCTATCGTGATTATGTTGATCATATCAAAATTTACAACGTCGAAAACTTTTATTGTCTTATCCTCTGACGTAGACGCTAGGAGCGCTCCGTCGCTTGTAGTTGATAAACCAACAATAGGTGCTAAGATTGTGAGACACGGCAAAAGCAAGTAAATGTCGCAAATACAATTTCAACTGTTTTTTAAGTGTAACGTACCGGTGTGAGCGCGGAAATCCTTTACAAACTCGATGCCTTGAGGCTGCTTCTTCCAAAATTTAATGTGGCCATCTACTGATGCCGTAACTATAAAGTCTGTTGCCGTTACCAACGTGTGAGATACAACTGCTCTGTGCATGTACGAGCGATAATATTTTTTTGCTGTTGGTAACAAATCAATGTACAGCTTCTCAAACTTGAGCGTTTTACGCCGTTTCTTTGGTGGCTCAAGATCAAATGTTGGTCCAACAACACCACCATCGCTCTCATTACCGTCTTGGTTTTCGTTGTCGCTCATGTCAAGCGATGAGAGCGGTTACAAGGCTAGAAACTGGTCGCTGTTTGCCTACGCTTAACGCCAAAATGCGTATCTTAAGCAGCCATAATTTTTTTTAGCTAACATCGCAATATGGTACGCTCTCAAGTAAAATAGCTTTCATTAAATTACCACTCAGGGTAAAGGAACCACCAGTTTTGGCCAAAGAAACAAAAACAACCATTTTCTCTGCCCACGCTGCGGAAGACGCGCGTTTAACAAAGCTGCCGGCCAATGCTCTGCCTGCAACTTCCCTGCCCCTAAAATGAGAAAATGTACGTAAAGCATCTTATTGGCGTCAAACTGGGCTCTCCTCGCACTCGACCATTATTATTACACAAACAAATATTTTCAAGTGGTTCTTGTGCTTGTTGCGATGCCTTGGCCTTATTTCACTTTTGTCGCTTGTAATTTTTTATTAACTTCTCGTAGACAACTGGTCTCAGAAAGCTATCCGCAGAAAGACAACTGGTACTGGCCGTATGCGTTACCTCAAAAAGATAGAGTCCAAACGCGAGCGATGGGCTGCCATCAACCGTAAAACTAGTTACAAAGCCAGAAAGCAACTTTGCTAGATTGTAATTACTCGATTGTAAAGAACCTTGTGGTTGGAGCAAATAAAAAAGACTTCACTCACTAAATACTGTATCACCGTTAGTTTCGTAGCGTCACGAAGCGCACAAACTTTTTTCTTCGCGGCAACTTTTTTTTCTGTTATTTTTTTTTCAGTACATTTGGTGCAATGTCACTTTATGACAACGTGTCGCTGCTACGACAAATGTACGCAAAAAAGCAGCGATATACACTACGCGTATAAGCGTAAGTAGCGACGTCATTTTGATTACAATACAATAAACATACAAAACAACAACAGAATTTAGGAAAACACTCTTTTTTCTGGGTGACCCTTGTGCATTTTTTATTGAATCTACAAAATTTATCTTCTTCTTTTTGTCATCTTCTTGGTGTAGAATTGTAATTCATCACCTTCGAGGATGTATCCGCCAACAAAACCGGATTGACCTGGTCTGGAAGAAACACGGGCGTAGAGAATACCTTTGCCAATAAGTTCTTTTGTGGTGTCTTCGAGTGGGCGACGTGTTCGGCGAGCAACACGGGCATCAGCAGGAATAGCGAAGTTAGGTCTGCGTGGTTTGCCGTCCTTTTTCTTTTCTTTGGAGGCTTGGTTGGAAGCATCAGCCTTTCCTTTTGGCTCGTCCTGAGTTACAAATTAGTGACAATTCAAGCGCTATAGCGAGTAGTTGCGAGTTTGTAAAGACAAGAAAACTTTTCTCAATGAAAAATGTTAGTCGTACCCATGGTTGACGCTCAGAGAGCTCTTTACCATCGAAATCTTGGTAATAGTGTTTGAAATACCATTTCTTGAATGGTGTGGCGTCAATTTCAAGGATGCATCCTGTACAGCGTTAATTATGCGCGTTTTTCGTGTTTCTTACCCTTAACAAGTGTGTTTGTACGGACCAACTCAGTTGAAGTGGCGTTGTATACGACTTTGTTAATTTTGCATTTACGGGTTACAGCTAGTTAGAATATTAGTACCAGATACCATATCATAAACGTAGAGCGTAATAGGCGCATTTTTAACGCGCCGAACAAATCTAGAGAAAAAACGCTTAACGCACCTTCTGTTCCCCAGCTGAAACTGCCATTATCTAAACGAAGGGCTCGGAATTTTACTGATCCACCTCTGGTACGGACAGCAGTAACACGTCTAGCACCGATTTTGGTCATAGCGGCAGCTCTACCAGCCTCAAACTTACGCTTACGGCGAATAATAGGCCTTTTACTACCAGTAACCCTGCGCTTGTGTCTTCCGTTGTGGGTAACGCCTTCATACGATTAGCAAGCGAAAACAGAGTGCAAAACGCACCCATTGTGATTTAATTTGGATACGAAAAAAGAAAATGTAGGACTTAGCTGCCTTACAAATGTATATTTCTGCCTTAACCTCATTTCAACTACGCGGGAAACAATCAAAAAAACGCGCGGTCTGACCACATGGAAGACGAATCAGATGTACTCGATGCCCAATATATTCAAACGAAACACCTAACGCAAAAGGATCTTATCAAAAGATTGAGGGTTCGCGCCTTTTCATGTAACAAGGCTGTTAACGCTAGTATTAGGTTTTGGCGTTACATTTACGTAATGCTGAACAAGCAGAGGATACCTCAATTTATGACAGCACAGCTGCCGCTCTGGTGCAAACTACACTGCTCAAACATAAGAATAAGGAGATACGTCTTCTTACAGCGTGTTGTTTGGCGGATATCGTTTGTATGTACGCACCAAACTCTCCATATCTCGATAAGAAGCTTGAGGTACGATTTTACACGTGAAGTATGTCTTCTCGATCAAGAATTAACGCTTTTCTCTATTTAGGCTGTTTTGCGCCTCTGGATCAGCTCTTTGGAGTCTTTAGCAAAAACAGATAGCCCGTTATTCAACCATGCTGTATATTTACTCAAGCAAGTAACGACTGTAAAGGCTTTTATACTTGCTCTTGATTTTGAGGGTTTAGTTGTAAAACTATTTGAATCGTTCTTCAATATCATCTGGTAACGGCTTTTTTATATTTTACCTTCCTTCTATCGCTCACACTTTGTTTTAGCGCAGAACACAGTAATACAGTAGTCACCCATATGTCTGATATTTTAACGTCCTGTATTGACGAGAGCACCGTCATTTCACCAGCAGTTCTCGATGTTATGCTTAAAAACCTTCTTGATGAAGACGAAGATTCGCCTAGAGCAATGGCGCAACATGTTATATATCGGTAAGCCGTTTAGACGCTTTTCTTGATTAATTTGTTTCTCATTCCTTTTTAGATGCGCTGATAAGCTTCAGAATGCTATCACAGACTTTTTGCTTGGTAATAACCAAGATTCAGAGCTATTAGAACAAGATGAATTTTGCGTTCCAAAAGTCGTTCTGGAGTTAAGCTATTTTAAACCAAGCTTGCTTGTACATGTTATACCAAGATATGAAGACGATTTAAAGGTACATTTAAAAATAATAAAAAAAACTTTCAGACCTGTCTACGCGCCAAAACTTTCAAAAAAAATTTATTTGCTTTTTTTTTCTCTAACTAAGCGCCTTGTAGGACGCTGATCCAAATATAAGAGTATCCGCTGTTCGATTACTTGTACGTACAAACAAAGAAGCAGTTTTGTTTCTCCTTTTACCGTGTTTTACTAATAAGCGTTCTAGAGCAAACTATTCGCTGGGGAAGATAGTCTACAATTAGCTAGTGATCATTATTCTGTATTTCAGATCCTATTGGAGCGCATGCACGATCGTAATGATGAGATTCGTGGTGAAATGATTGCTTTTTGTGATAGCTTCCTTAGAATACACGATGATAATCGCTTAATCGAAAAAGTAGCTAGTGCGTAGTGTTTGTTGTTTACTTGTTTACTTGTTGTTCGTTTTACTTCTACTCACATGACTTGTTAGCCGCTGTAATCGGAAGATTACAAGATCCTTCACATGATGTACGTGGAGAAGCCATTGAAGCAATCTGCGAATGTGCTGCAACAAGAGATTTGAGCGTACAAGTTTGTAGATTGATCAGAAAGACTCTACCTCTCCGTCTTAGGGATAAAAAAGTGCGTGGCATCCGTTGTCTATCTTCTACAAGAAACTAATTTTCCTAGCAATCTGTCCGCGAAATTGCGTTCAAATACACAACCAACCTATGGTCTGCTCTCCTAGAGAGATGGGGTAGTTTTTCGGCAAATCCACAAGGTCCACTGTTTACTTGGATCCCAACCAAACTCCTACACGCCTATCTATGTCTTGAAGAACCTGGAGATAAGTTTAAGATACAGCAGTCATTATACAGCATGCTTTCAAGCAAGGGTGATCAAACTTCGATTATTCTCATGATAGCTTCTTTTGATGATAACGCAAGACGAGGATTCTCATTGATGATGAATCGCGTAAAGACGTACGTCTACTTGTTTTTTGTAGAGTATCAGATTATCGGCTTGTTCGTTTATAACTGTGATTGCCGTGTATTTCACGTGCAATGGAGCCAGTTTACGAAAATTTTTTGAAGTAAAAAGGCGCCAAATCGCGTTTATGAATTTTATTTCGTTTCTATGCTTTTTTTTTCCGTTGACTTTGTGTTTAGATTCAGAGAACTATTCCTCACATATCTCAATGATAAAAAGTCTCAGGGTGCTGAGGATACTAAAAAACAGATTGACGCTTTATCTGAGTATCTGCCTGGTCACCCAAGAAATTTTTTCAAACTACAAAACAAGGATGAACAATTTTTCAGAAAATTAGAATTTATCGCAAACCCATCAAATGTAAACAAGAAACCACAATACAAGAAGACAGTCAAATCAGTGGAGACAGAATACAAAAAGAAAAAGGGTAAATTAGCAGAATACATCGTAGATATAGTATCGGTAAGTAAAACACTTTCATTCGAAAATTTTCACTGAAATTCAGACGTTTTATTCTACCTGTATTTTCAGTTACTTACTCTCTCAAGATGTTAGCGCATAATATAGTCAATGAAGATGATATCGCTGAGATGGTTGAGCTAGTTATCGGTGGCGAGACTTCAGACTCTGACAGTAGTGAAGAGGACAAAGAAGAAGCTCACAGACC
This sequence comes from Trichosphaerium sp. ATCC 40318, assembly GCA_038496445.1. Lineage (NCBI taxonomy): Eukaryota > Discosea > Flabellinia > Trichosidae > Trichosphaerium > Trichosphaerium sp. ATCC 40318. Next base: position 161,505 of record JALMLS010000374.1, read on the forward strand.
TATTTACAATCTTTTGACTGATATATCAGCTGCATATCCTAAACTATTCAACCAGGATGTTATTACACAGTTAATTGAGTTATTGGATATTGAGGACGCTGAGATCTTCTTACCTCAAATCCTTACTACCTTGGGAAACATTGGAGAACATTTCTATTCCCTAGATCGCAAAGCAAGCAAGTACGTAACTCAACCATTATTTATCTCATTTTTTTCTTCTTTTCTTCGTTTTTCGCTCTTTTCTCCCAGCTCACGTGTTTTTTCTTTTTTGTAGGGCTTTGGTAACAACTATTAATAAACTTGTACATGACACACTTGACACTAAAGTATCACAAGCTGGTATTGCAGCACTTGATTCTCTAGCGAGAAATGCCGAAACTGTTGTTTCAGAACTTCTTGAGGTACGTCATTCTCCCGCTTTAAGTTCTATGTTTATCACATTCTCTAATCTCACTCGTGTGCTTTAGAAAATGGTTGGACAATTGAAGAAAGCTAAAAACGAGAAATTACAATCAATCCTGTCAGGAATGGCAAATATTGCAAAAATGCAACCTGATACATTCTTCGGAGAAAGGAGACCTATTTTGAAATATCTTCTAAATAATGTTGTCACTGAAGAGATGGTTGAAGTAGCTGAGGAGTATGAGGATAAAAAACTTGATGAAGATGGTGATGCTGTGCTTTCAACAAAGGCTCACTGTATGGTAAGTATCAGATCAATTTTTCGCTTAAAGAAAAAGCACTGATTTTACGTTTTTTTTTTGGAGCTATTATTCATTGATGTACCTTAGTTATATGGTATACGTATACTACGTAACTATGTTGTTTACGGTACAGATACTGTAGACGCATATGAACCAGTTGTTGAGCGCCTTATGGAGCTCATTCCAGAACGTCACGTTGATTGGGGTGATGTTGAAAACCCAACATATACACAACGTAGAGTCGCTCTTGAAGCCAGTATGGCACTCTTGGATATCGCTGGAACACATCACGGCGCTGTACCAGTATTGACATACTTACAGTTCATTCCAATAATCACCGATGAATCCCATTTTATCAGAAGCACTTTTGCACGTGCTCTCTTTGATGGTTTGAGGGATTTGTCTTCTCTACCTCTATCTTATGTATCTCTATTTGGATTCTATGCAAATGATGAATCAAAATCAATCATTTCTAGCGTGAAGCGCTATATTTCACACGTGCGTTTATTGATCGAAAAAAATTTTGTGGATTTTTTTTTCAAGTATCCAAAAAATTCCTTGGAACTGTGTCTTCGAAATAGTTTTGTTGTATTAACTTTTTTTTGTTTTTAGTGTGTTCAATTACGAAGGCGGTTTGTGAAGTCTCATCCACTTGAAGAGCTTCAAGAAGATGGTAAAGAGAGAACAAATGAGGTCTTGCAACAAATGATACCAGAGTACTCTTTGCCTTATTTGGTGTATGCTATAGCGCACTCAAAGTTCTATGTATACGAAGAAAAGACTCTCAAGCGTATTTATGAGTACGTTTTCGAATAACGGAGAAAAAAAATTGAATGCTTTTTTTCTCGACAGAAAGTGTTCACTCTTGCTTTTTTTTTTACTGGAATCATAATTTATTATGAGTGGTATATTGTTGACTAATGATTCCTTAGTATGCTTGCGTTTTTCATTGATGTACTATTGAATAGTGATACAAACTTCCCGTTCATTGAAACACTTTTAAAATTTATAAAACAAACAGAGGATCAGCTAGAGATAGATCCAAAGACTTATACTAGACGACTCTGTACTGTTGCAGATTTGGGTATTAAGGTTACATTGGAAAGGAAAGAAAAAAGACATTTTCAGATGATAGAGCAACCTGTTAATGTCACATTACCTAAAGCTTTGTTCACTATGGACTATGACGGAGCTATTCATGATCCAAGTCAACATTACCTTCCATCTCAATTGAACTTGGCTGCAATGGATGAGAGCGTAGATAGTGATGATGAGGGTATGCAAGATAGCGATGAGCCAAGGTCTTCTAGACGTACGTTCATCGAAAGATTTGTTGATCAGTGAAGAATTGTTTTGACTTTTTTTTTTCTTCACTTGAAAAAACCGAAAAATATGGGAAACAAATTTAAATGTTCTTTCTTTGTTGTTGACGGTTTTTTCAAGGTGGTTCAAAGCGAAAACAAGATGAGAATGAAGATCCAAATCCTTCACCTCAAAAGAGACCTAGAGTAGCAAAGAAGGTGCCTAGGAAGACGCCTAGGAAGACTATTGCAAAGAAGACATCAAAGAAGACAATAAAAAAGCCAGCAGCAAAGAAAACAGCTAAAAAGACTGCTAAAAAAGTACCAAGAAAGACAGTTAAAGTCGCTAAAAAAACAGTACGTATACATGTCTTTCACGAGTACCTTTTTTTCTTCCATTTTTTTCATTGAACAAAAACTTGAAAACTGGCCACTGTTCGCGTTTTTAGTTAAAAAGTAAAGTACCACTGTGAGTACAACATTGGTTATCTCAATTTTTTTTGGATTTGAACTTTTTTTCGACCATCATTGGCAACTTCCTTCGTATTTTTTGGGGTCAATTTTTCTTTTATTATTTGGTATAGTACATTGTCTATTTTTTTGTATAATTGATTACTAATATTCAAAAAAATAGAGCGCCAAGAAGACAACATCGAGAAAAACACGAGCGCGATGAGCGTAAAATTTTGTACAATAGAAATGAGTAATAAAAAAAAACCGAAAAAAATGAAAATAATTCGATCCGGCTTGTTTTTTTTTTTTTCTTCCTTTGTCTGAAGCGCAAGTGTTGGACAACTTGGTAGTTTTTTTGGTCTGTGGGAATATAAAGAATTTTGGTTGTTATTGATCTTAGAATCCATGTGCAATGTAGTCTTCGCCCTCTAAATAGTATAGGTGAGTAACAGCGATAGTATAGACGCATCACAATGCGAAAAAAAGTTGAAAAAAAGTTAAAAAAAAAAACTTGTCACGCGTATTCATAGGCCTACAAAGGACAAATGATAAAGATTTCTTATAGAATAGCATTATTTAAATCAAAACTATCATTTTAACAGACTAAAAGTACAATACAAACCAACTGTACCGAGAATTCTTCATGAAAAGGGTTTTTTCCCAAAAAAAAAAAAAACGTACCCAAGATCTCTTGAGACACACTACTTTCCCAATCTCCTCCTCTACCAATAATGTATATCATACCTTCTAGTAATCCGAACAGTAATCCACCCATGAGACCGTGGCGTAACTGTTAAGAATATTAAAACTTGCAGTTATACATAAAAAATGCATTAAACGCTTAAAACGCGTTGTCCAGGTGTTTTTACCTTTGTTTTAAAGCGTCTTGCACGCTTTAAGTAATACCCTACGCCAAAACCTCCTATAATCGCTGCTGGACCTCCTTCCCATCCTGTTACCCCTGGGTAACCTCGTTAGAGTATTTGGGAGTGTTTTACGCTTTATACCTTCGACTATACACTCGAAAACGCTAAAATGACCCATCCATCTGAAGAAAGAGAATCCCATCTTTGGCGCCCTTCTAATGAAGCGTCTCCATTTACCAGACGGTTTTGTATTACGCATCTGGGACGCACCAATAGAGTGGTATATAGTACCACCAATCAAGCTAATTAATGGCGTTTAGAAGAAATTATAAACAGATTACGTCTAGAGTAGCGTAGAATGCTCACCCAATTGTAAATCCAGTACCAGCGTCTTCAATAGAGCGTAAAGGGCATTGTCTCTCCTTTACATGACTAGTTAATCTACCTACCTGCTTGTATGTTTTTATTTGTGGCAGTTCTGTAGGCGTTGGCTGAAGATCCGCCATTGTGTCTGAGTGAATTTACACGGCAACAGCGGCTTAAGTAACAAACATTTAAGTCGTCTTACAAGTTTTTTTTCAACACAAATCGCGACTATTTGTTTACACTGTACAACCAAGCAACCAGCGTGGTCTCAAATAACATGTTCTTTACTTAGACCCTCATCGAGCAAAAGACATTTTGCCGTTTTTGTTGATCACAGTTTAATATCGTTTTGAAGCTTTGTTTGGTTTTGATTTCTATTGCTCTTTGAAGTGTTTTCCATTCAAACTGCATCTTTGTCTTTACAATGAACTATACGTTTATTTTGGTAGTACTGTGTTTTTGTTTTTTCTAGTTACAGCTTATTCTTTCTGTGTTTCCTTCTTTTAAAACAACGCTAGTACAAGACATATGACCATAATACCAACAACAATGGTGTTATGGATAGCGCTTGAGTTAGCTCCTCTGGCAGATACAGAAGTCTCCTGTTCGACACCAGTAGGTTGTAAATCAAAAGACTTCCATTGTAGGTAAGTAGCAGAATAGATTTGGTTTACTGAAGTTTGATCGTTTGTGAACTCAATCCATTGCTTAAAAGCATCACCAGAAGATGTTTCACCATCAGCTAAAAATAAAACGTGATTAGCACGTGAAAAGAGAAAGAAAAACCACGAGAAAAAAAACGATTTCATAAAAAAAAATGGATGTGTTTTTTCAGCGTTTGAGGTTATGTTCTGTTTGTGTACCATGTGTGATGCTGACTACAATATCATACTCTGCTTCAACACTTCTCTTTTTGGACTGAGAAACTGAAACTCTGCTTTCGGAGATACTTGTTGTGGTAGCAATATAAGTCTTCAGTAGTGCGAGTCTTTCTTGGAATGTAGGACCAGTACTGGCTGGTGTTGGCGTGGCATCGTCTTTTAAGATGTTAGCGGTACGTATTATCTATTGCTGACGTACCGTATGGTGGGTTCAGAGTACAAGTTGGTGCTGCAATTGTGTTTGAAGGAACAGGTGTAAAAGTTACTGAATCTGGTCTTGTCTTTGTCCAGTGATGATGGAAAGCCAAGCTCATTGGGAATTCACCACTTGAAGGTGTACCAATAGCGTATACAATATTTTGTGGTTCCTAAAAGAGAAAGAAGAGTGTCAGGGTGTTGATTTTTTGGATTGTTTTTTTTTTTGTATTCGTACTGTTGTTTTAATGGCTGAGTCACATTCATCGCTGTCAGTGATAGGTACGATTGCCTCCCATATGAGGAAGTTACCGTCACGGCTTCCGCTTACTTTTTGAGCGTGATTACAACATTGTGGCTTAATAGAGTCAGGGCACATGGCATTAGTTTGACCGCGTTCGCATTTATCTAGAAACAAAGTTAACAAAAAAGTCTTGTATTTTCGACTGTTTTTGGAAGGACGTTGTACCCTGGTTTGGTGAAGCTTTTTGTCCCAAGAACATTTGTTCTACTTTAACCTCAGATGAAGTACTATCATAAGCGCCAACAATGACATTACTGCCAACCATGTTTCCGCTTGGTGAGAAACCTAAAAAAAGAGTCAAAAAAAAAAAAAGAACTCTGAGACATGTTTTCAGGTTTTCTTGTGTTTAACGTACCGAAAGCGCAATAATCAGACTCTGTGTTAGTCTCACAGACTACACCGATCTTAATAGCATCTGTGCCGACAGAGTAGTAAACAACAAAGTGTTGATCTGAAGGTACTAAGTTGCTTGTTTTATCTAAAGTATGATCATATCCAGCAAGAACAGGAGCCATCTCAATTGAACGTTTGTATCCAGGATCAGTGACGACTGATTGTGGTTCTTCGTCTGATACACGTGCGTTAACAGTAACACTGTCAGGACATGTTGGTGCAGCATTAGCAGTAACAGTCCATCTTCCAAGTGTATAACCAAGGCTCTCTGCTCCGTCCCAGTTTACAGTGAATTCAGAGAAAGGCCAGTATTGAGTTCTTCCTGGCTTGAAGCTTGTTGGTTGACCTCTGTTCTAAATATAGTGTTAAAAGCATACGGCAAGAGAGGTAATTGAAGGTTTTATTTTTGAAGAAAAAGCCGTACTTCAGGAGCTGGTGAGAAAGCGTTATCATCACCGATAGCTACAAGTATGTCATCAGTTTCAAGGGAGTTGTATCCAAAGTGAGCTCTGTATCCTCCTTGAACTTGTTCAACACATTCCAAAGTAGGTCCTACAGCAAGTTGTGGTTGTTGTGGTGGATCAGTAGCCGCTAGAGAAAGAAAACAGTTAGTCAAAGACATTTTCTATTAATACAAAAAAAAAACTGAAATGGTATTACTAACCTCCGCAAATTTCTGGATCGTATGGTACCGCAGCAGTGAAAGAAACCATTTGGTCAGTTGCTAAGGGATGTGTTAGAGGTATATTAATGGTATTACAAGCGAAGAAGCGTACTTGATCCCAAGAAACGCATGTGATCAATTGACCATTCTCTGGATTGTCCGTCTGCTGGAGCTATTGAGAATTGTACATATTTCAAAGTTACTTCTCCAGTTGTAGGCCATGTGAAGAATGTCATTGGTATGCGTATTCTTGTCCATCTTGTATCATCAACAATAAAGTTCTCAACGAAATCTGGATTTTCCCTCATAGAAGCCCATTGTTCGCCAGTCTCATCTGTTTCGACATTGACTAAGAGAGGTGTGAGATGGAGATGTGGGTTTTTTTCGAAGAAGATGTCATCATTTTTATGTTGTTTTTTTTTTGTACCCCAGAAGTCTTCTGTTCTGCCTTCTCCTTCACTTAGTCTTACGAAAGCTTCAAGGAATCTAACTTGTCCAGCATTTATCTTTGCTCTTCCTGTTAATTCAGGTGTCCATTTTGGACGGAATACAAGACGATGCCATCTTGATGAAGAGGACATGGTAATTGAAGTACCTTCAAAAAAAATAAGTCACAAAAAACTCCCAAAAGTTGTTTGAACTTGTGCTCATTTCATCAAGTTGATTCTCTGTGAATTCTCAATTACGTACCGCATACACCAGGTTTGTCGAAAGTACGCTCTACTGGACAATCCCAACAATCAGGGAGTGGATTAAAGAGAGGACTAGTCAAAAAGCATTAGAGGAAAAAAACTGTCTGTTATGTTGCGGTTTAACGTACTCTCCTGTATCAGTGTAAATATCTTGTACAGATGGTACATCACATGGTGATGAGATATCAGGTTTATCTGGTGGTGCACTATAGTTGATTTTAGAAAGACAAAGAAGGCAAGAAGGAGCCAAAACCCTCATGTGTTTTTTTTTGTTTCACAATCTCTTTCTTACCTGCAAGTACCAGAGCAACCAATTTGTCCACGAATAGCACCAGTAGGATGATCAGCAGTAGCGACAACAACAAACATGTTGCCTTCAGCCAAAGCAACTAAAGAAACGAATCAGCAATTTTCTTTCTATTTTCTTGACTTTTTTAAATAGTTCATTTAGAAGCAGGCACTTACCCCACATGTCGTGACTCAAGGTGATAATACCAGCCACTGGACTTGTTGGTGGAGATGGGAGCGTCAATGAATCAATCATGTAATCTGTTTCACCAACAGCACCAACACCGAACATCGCTGTCGTTGCAGATTCAGTCAAACTATAAAACAAACAAAACATTAGAACAAAAAGAACGTTTGATCTTCGGACGTACCCATGATGTATCCTGTATGTTAATTGTCTCTTGTCTACATCCAATTCAAAGAAAGCAGCACCTTCACCATCAGAATTTGTGCTTGCTTGGCAAGGCTTCAAGTCAGCTTGGAATCTATCATTATTGAGCCAAGAATCGGCTGGGAAGCTCTTTGCGGTTGTTCCAGGAGCATTACAAGTTCCTCCAGGGCATGTAGCAGTGAAAGTGATAGTGTCTCCGTAAGATTCATAATCAGCTAGTCCGTATCTTGTGTAGTACCCTGTTCTTGTGTTTACGAACAAAAAGTACACGTGTTGACTCGATGCGTCGTAGTAGTACGTGTATGGCACCAAGTCGCTGAACTTGGAGACAGCTGTGAAAGTCTCAGCGTTAGGGTCGCCAGTATATCTTGTCTGGACCATATTGAATGTTGTTCCTGTCTTGTATGGTAGAGCGAATACAATCCAATCACCTGGGAAGGCGGAATGCATCATAATACTTAGAGATTTTGGTGAATGATCATTGCTATCATAAGCACTTTGAACGAATCTTAAAGCGATGATTTCGTGTGTTTGAACGTTAGTCATATCTTGCCTACATAGAGCATGAGATGGTCATCACAACGGAATTTTCAAGAGAGAATTTTTGAGCAGAATGAGGATAGGTAAGGAAAAAAAACTTCAGAAAAACCGAAAAAATAGTCGTACCATGTTGAACCTGAGTCCCAACCTGATCCACCGTAAATTTCGCTTGGTTTACTTGGCTTGTAATATTCAGTACGAGCCCACCTTGCGTTAGCCCAGTTTCTGTATTGGTTATCAGAAGGTAGATCTCTACCTCGTAGAGTAATTTGAGCATATCCTTGACTAAGAAAAACAGTAAGTTAAAGATTTCAGGCTAATCACTCTTTGAGGTTGTCAAACTTACATTGAAGGAGGACAAGTCCAAGCGTTCCAATCTGGACGACGTGTACATGTGTCAAAGAGCATAGGAGGATTTCTATCGGAGACGATCCATGTAGGAACCTTGTTTCCTGTAAGAGTTCCATCAACATCCATCCTAGAATATTGTTAAAAGGCATCTTTTTTTGTGAAGTCGATTGTCAAGTACATACCAGTTAAGACCATATTCACAATCTTTACCGCCATATTGGATGTAAACCTTATTAGAGTTTTCAAAAGTCAAGTCCCAGTATTTATTCCTAAGGGTCAGGTAAGAGGATACTTCATTTTGTTATTGAGTTTTTTTCTTCAATAGTACCTGGTGTCAAGCATGAAAGGTCCTCGGAATAATACACAAAGACCGCCAGCAGGACGTTCAGCTGTAGATACAAAGTTCTTAAAATGATTGCGGCGACCATATTGTGGACCACCATTATCGTAAGCACTGTGTCCAGTCTACGAGTAAAATGGTCAGATAGAATTCAAAAAAAAAAAGAATCACTTCATAAAAACTCACCAATAACTGCTCCGGAGCATCACTACTCCAAGGATGAGGGTAACTTCTGTTATGTTCAGCAATATGAGGATGACCACTGAGTCGATGAGTTAGTCATAAAAAAAAAACAAGAAAAAAGGAAGAAAAAACTACTCACACATTATCAGTCTCTCCAACGAACAAGGAGTCTTCTATCATAGTTATACCGTTTACCATTAAACCGACTTTGTTATCCAAAAGCTTTGCGCCTGTGAATCTCATAGTACTTTGTCCCCAGATACCGAAACTTCTGCATTTGTAGGCGACACAATTAGTGAAAACAGGTTCAACCCATTCATAATCTCTAGCACTGTTTCCTTTATCAAAAGGTCCTTGTCTAGGATCATAGAAACCACCTCCTTTGACTTCTCCCTTATCATTCATAAAGCTATCAATCTCGATACCAGTATCGGCAGCACTATTGCATGGTTACGAAACATCTTTGAAGAAGAACATGGATCCAAGAAAAAAACACGATGGACGTGGAAGAAAAGACAAGTAGGTACCTGTGCGCGACATTGTTGGCGAATTCAAGAATAGGAGTCCATCTAGGGCGAATTTCGATGTGATTAACACCGTATATTGGCGCAGCGAGACCAGTCTAGATATAGAAAATGAGTCGCTTCACGTTGAGTTTTAAGTCATAAAAGGAAACTTACGGCATCTTTAGGAAGAATGAACCAAAATCCGAAACGACCGCCAACAGCGACGTTATTGGTTATTACATTGTCAGGATCTAAAGTGTACAATCACTTTACAAATAGCTTTAAGTTTAGGAGCGTACTTGTGATCCAGAAAACTGAAGGTGAACTATCAGATGGAATGATTTGAAAGTTTGATGTGTCTCCAACTGGTTTTGGATCGATACCCAAGTTACCAGAGATAGTATTTTTTCTTTCAGCACCATCCTCCAAAAAGAAACAATGTCCGAAAGTGTTATAAGCGACATTATCATTACACTCAACACCATGAGTTTCTATAAAAGAAATCAGAGAAAAAGACGTGAAATAAGTGGATTTTTTTTTTCAATCGGACATACCGTGGATGACGTAACAACGTTGGAAACAATCATGAATACTGTTTGAACTAGCATATATATCTAGACCTTGGACGTCACGAAGTAAATGGAAATGAATTGGGTATCTGTATTGATAAAATTAACACAAATTGTTGACATGTGTTTAAAACACAATGTACCTTGCTTTTACACCCTTTTGTCCCATACGTCTAAACTCTACACCGGAAACTTGTAAAACAGGACCTTTTCTCATTATGAAATGGCCACCATATCCATCGGTTTCAGAAAGATCGTCACCTAAGAGAAGGGAATTTAGACTTCAACATTCAAAAAAACCAAAAGACTGCTCTTAGTTTTGCCTACCTTGGACAACAATATGTCTTGTCAACAATCCAACTTCTCCCTTCTCATCTCCAGCACCCCAATGCATATAAGTAAGTGCAGGTGTAAACGTGATAGAATTGCCTTTTCATAAGTAAGTAACACTGCAACATAGTGGCGATGAAAAACTAACCGTTCACTGCTGTTATTGTTGCAGTCTCAGTTTGAGCTGGGAAGTCAGGCCATCCTCTCATCCAGTTCACTGATGAATCCTCAACAGTTTTCAAAGCTTCATGGAAATCGGTATTGGCGAAAACAATCTCGTCACCTAGCAAGGAGGAGTTAACAAAAACGAGCGAAATTTCTGTGACCAAGATTTGTTTTTCGTACCAACACTCCATCCTGGGTTATCAACTAGCGTTGCTGTTGTAGCACCAACATTAGCTGTAGCACCCAAGTTAGTCCATCCCTTTGTAGCAAGGCGACCATGCATAGATATACTACCGCCCGTGGCTACAGCCAAACCCTTTGAACCAAGATTTGCTAAAGAGAGGAAAAAGATAAGCTTATTGTTTCTAGAAAAGACAAAGTAGGAAAAAATCCACATTTTGGTGTTCATAAAAAGTCGGTCTGGTTCGAGAGAATACGTACTTCCCAAGTCAAGTGGGTCAGCTCCCATATCATTTGTTTGAGAATTAGGTCTAGCGCCATGGAAAGTTATAACAACCTTCTTTGTGATAGGACAATCTGGTGAACCAATTATCAAGTGTCCTTCGTTATTGACCCTGATCCATTTTGTATCTAAATAACAAAACATCGTAAGTCCTCGTAACGTCTATCTTTGTTTTATGACACAAAACAATCCCTTATTTCTCCGGAAGTTTATAAAACACAAAAAAGATGTTTTTCGAAGATTCCATGTGACATAACACCACATGGTGTTGACGCAATGGAAAGGGAAACAGTGTATCACACAACGGTTGTAAAATAACCAAACGCTAGTTTCGCTAAAAAAGGATGTTCATGCTTCTCGTTCATCACGTGATAATAAGATGTAGAATATTAATTTTGGTTTTTGGTCCAAACTTGCGTTGCTTGCGCAGAAAATTTTTGTATTTGTTTAGTGTACCAAGGTTAATATCAGCGTCATCAATAACGAGTGTTCCTGATATAGAGATTGATCCTAATGTATTTCCAGGCGAAGCAGAGAGTTTATACGTCTGTCCCGCAGGTATAACAACGTTAGCACCAGCAGCGTTCCACGCAGAAGCTAAACGTTCGTATTAATAAAAGTTGTAACGCTTTAGCTGAGAAACGTTGTAAAAACACTTGACACGTGATATTAAACATATCCTACGCTTAATGAATACGTACGCCACGCTTGTAGGCCTCCTTGATTATGTGGACATTGACCTTGTATTCCAATTGTCACTATGCATAGCACCGCTACTAAAGCGGCTAAAGAGCTTGCCATGCTTTGAACTGTGTTTGGTTTCAAAAAGTTTATGAAAAAAGTAAACACGGTCAATACACTATTGGAGTGTGCACGAATGGAACGAACCTTGCTAAACTCTGTAAATATAGGCTTACGCAGTGTAGTGATTGCAACGAGAGAGCTCGAAAGCGAGGAAACTCGTTTGCGCGTGGCCTCGTCTTACAATTTTCTGACATTTAAAAAATCAATCAGTTTAGGCTTACCTACGCGTTGATGGCTCTTGCAATGACTGGTGAGTAAGGATATGTGATTTGGTTGGTGTCACTCGGGTAAATTGTTTTTGCTGTACTTCAGAGCAGCAGGTGCAGTTTTTCTTGATATCAGAATACTTAAAAAGACTTTGGAGTTGTAGCAGAAAACAGATTTTTGGTGTTTGTGAAACAAAATGTACGTTTGGGGCAACGCTAGGACTTTGAAATAAATCATCACAGTGGCCTCACAAACATTGTTCCTAGAGTTCTAAGTTCGTCACTGATGAATTGACGTACGCCGAAGAATTGGCACTTGCGCACGTTATTACCCTGTGTCGGCGTTTCAGTTCGCGAAAGACTACAAATTCGCTGTGAACTCTGTTGGCTCAAGGTCAAGTGTAGCTACAAAAGATCATTTTTGTTCATGGTTTTATGTAGGGCCACCGTTAACTTTCTTACGGCGATTTTTGGGGTCCATGTGGTTTGGTGTACTCTTGTGAAACGAGCGGGCATTTTATTAAAACGCAATGACTTGGCATCCTTGTGGCTGTTCTGAGCGCGTTGTATCAGTGCGGTAGAACGCGAACAATAGGCTTTCTTAAAATAAACGTTATGAAAAGGGACTTTGACGTGTTACAAGACTTCCTTTTTATCTTTTAGCGCTGGTTGTTAGTATCACTCCCTTACACCATTCTCAGCCTGGACTATCGCCATTTATTTACACTTATGATACAACTATGAAAAGCGTACCTGTCGGTGCAACAAGCACTAAAAGAATTGGGAACAGTTTGATAAAACAGTTTAAAAAGTAGACATTATTAATATCACGTGGCAACACAAAAACTGCAGTAGCTACGCGGTGTGAATGTGTATTTTTCAGAGCAATATATGGACAGACAATAAACGAGACAAGCTTTATTACAGAGGTCTAATTTACTTGAGCAGAATTACTTCGTAAGCGAATTCTTATGACTATGGATTGTTTCAACTGTCAAGCTACGTGGTTCATTATTTTGACACCTCAACCTATGTATTGGTAACGTGCTGACTCTGCATGGAAAAAGAGGGCGTTTCTGATACTAATACGCCTGATATTATTTTATATGATGTCTGGGTATTACACGATGAATATTCTGGCACTGTACGGTTAAAACCCCGATTTGTGTGGACATTGTATCTAACAAAACTTAAAAGGACCTAAACGTTAACACCGCAAAGCCCACGCGTAGCACAACTAATGGTTTGATTCAAAGATTACATTAACTTTAACTTATTTTTTGGCTAGAGTACGGAAACTTGCTTCTTGACGCGTTGGGGAGCGGATATCGCTTTAGTGGCGCTTCTGGAGTAGAAGCGAGTTTACCTGCTTCATACATTACTCATCTCACTAAAAAGACGCCTCTGCACTTGGATTTATCTCCTAATGGTATGATACACCCGTTTAGATTCTTAATAGCGCAGTACCGTTTCGTTAAATTAATGATATTCAAAATCTTTGAAGAAGTTCATTTTTCAACTTTATCAAAAAACTTAACGTTTGTAATAAAATAGGTTCAAAGGTCGCTGTTATTATAGGCAAAAAAGTGTACATTCATGATAAAAAGGATAATTTTGAGGGTATCGCTTATGAGGCGACACGTGCGTACTTCTTTTTTATTGGAATTTATTTATTATTTGCTTAGTTGCTTCATTTCCTGTTACCTTGTCACCTACTGTTAAATTACGATGGTCTTATTCAGGAAATATGCTTGCAATTTCTGTTGGATCTCTTATCTATTTACTTGATGCAAAAGGGAATACCCTAGCTACACTAAATGCACGTGACCGTGGTTTTACAGGTACTACAAATATCCTCATATGAGACGTTTTTCCTCATTTTTTTTAGATGGTATTGCTGATATTTGCTGGCACAAGACGTCAAATCGGTCATAGTACGATGATTCATAAAAACATACTCTAAGTACTTTGTAGTTGTGAGATTGTAGTTCTTGGATACAATAGCATAGTGGATCGGTTTAGGATACCAACAAAAGCACCTTTTAAATTTAAGCGGTACTATTTTGAGCCTTTAATGACACTGAGCTTATTTTGTATCGTGAAGAGTTGTACTACCTGATGCTACCCTAAAATACGATAAACTTCATTTGGATAATTGGCACGCGTGTACTGTAGCTTGCCATTATTTACCCAGTGAGAAACTCCTTGCAGTGTGTATGTACCACGTTTTGGTTCAAAGAAACTATAGACAGACTTTCTAACTTCATTTGTTTCAGGTGGCTTGCCTGCGACAAGTGTTAAAGTGGGTGATATAGGTATAACATTATGGCGGTTGCTTGAAACATCACCTTACTATGAATTGGAGTATCCTACCATGGCAGTTAATGCACCTGTTCTACCGGGTCCAATAGGTAACTGATTTTTTGCGTACCAATGTTTGTTTATTATTTCTTTAGGGATGATGGCACGTATGTCCAGAGCATACAGTTTCAGTTATGCTGTTCACTCCTCCTTTTTAACACATGTAATATTTTCCCCAAATGGGAATACACTTGTTGTATTAGATATTGATGGTGCGTTAATGTTTGGATTCATTTGATTTTTTTCTCTAAGCTTCGGCTTAGGCAATCTAACTGTATGGGATGTTCAAAAGAAACTTAAAATCAGACATTTCACATCTGCTGGTCTTTATAAACATACTAGAGGAAGCACTTTAGATGATCATGAAGAAGAAGAGCACAGTAAGTATTTGATCTAAGGACGTTCGATGAGTGTTTGTTAATTTTTTTATTTTAGAGATTGTTGACGTCTCTTGGTGGAGTGATGAAGCCCTTATCTTGCGCCGAAAAGATGGATCAATAGTAGTTACATCTTTAATGTCAGAGAGGCCAACAAACTTGCTAGGTACACTTTGATTGAAGCGGTTGGAAAAGAGTTCTTTATGTTACGTTACTTTTAACTAATTCGTTTTTTTTCCATAAAAGGTAATGCAGCAGAGAAGTTTGAACGTAATGTTAGTATTGTGAGTATTGGTGACGGACGATTCTTGGCTTTTGATGGAGCTACAAAGAAACCAGAGAAGTCTGCAGCTGATTTCTTGAGTGATACACCAACGCCTAAAGAAGATGAATCTGTTGCTGCTTCTACATCTTATAGACTCCTTTCATTAACGAGTATGACTCCTGAAGGTTTGTTCATGTCAAAAGTTGGTACAGAAGAGTATGGATATGCTCTACGTCTTGCGAAAATGTACAACATTGATAAGGATATTGTATACAAGAAACGTTGGGCTTCAGAAGGTGTTACTGAGATTACTATCAAAGATTACTTGAGTAAAGTAACTGATAAGACTTGGGTGCTTAGAGAGTGTAAGGAGAGAGTTCCAGGAACAGCTTTGGGTAATAGAAAGTTACTTGAATACGGTTTACTTTTGGTGAGTTTTGATAGTATTCTTCGTTTGCGTTGTATTAATTTTTCTAGACTTTACCAGCGTGGAAACGTGCTCAAATGCTTGAATCTGATTCTGAGGAAGATAGTGGTAGTTTAGAAGACGAAGAAGAGTTTAAAGAACCAGATACATTAACAGAACGGTAAGATACAAGAGTTTTGTCTTTTTTTTTTTCTTTGCTGTTTTGGCTCTAAGGTTCTTCTAGTATTTTAACTGAAGAGGATAAAGATATGTTGTACTGGCGCCTTGTATTCTTACATTACCTCAAGAGATTAAAGACTTATACACATATCCACCGTAAGGAGAAGAATAATGTTATTAAAACGACTAACACAGTTAATAGCATATTTCGATGCTGAAGCGTTCAAGATGTTCAGAAATGCTCATCTCATTGATTTGGCTTATGATTATGCATTTGAAAGTAACTTCAAGGCTATAGACGTGCGTAGAGTTGGATTATAAGTGTTTTGCTAATAGTTAAATGAAGACATTTTTCACGTATCATTCAAAGCAAGTGTTGCCGTATAGATTGGCTATTCTCAGTCAAATTTCTGAGATTGTTGATCCTACAGAGTATGGAAAGGATCTCTTACCTTATGTTGAAGGTGGCGATTATGAAGGGCAGTGGGATACTAGAGATTGGACCAAACCTGATTGGGTACAACATGAGTATTGGTTCAAACAGCTTGGTTTTGAAGGTACGTTTTTGTGATAACTTGTGAACTGTTGATTTAAAGAATCTTTTAGGTGTTCATGAAGATCTTAGTAAAGTACTGAAAGCCTTTGCTTCTCGCTTTCAAGATACACTACTTCTTAAAGCAAAGGATGTCGGTAATGGTATTGGATATCGCTTTCCAACAGATGAAGTTTACGCTGAGCCTTTTGAGAGCGCACAGGTAATTTTGTTCCTTTACAAGATTTTTCTTAACCGCTTCTGAGTAGAGCTTCACAATTAGTTTAGAAGGATTATACGAACCACATTATCCTCTGAAGTCCAGTGAGTTAACTGAATGGTATATTAAAAGGATAGAGAGTATAGAAGCAGCAACCGGCCAAGTAACATACCAAGTTTGTATAACTTAACTTTTAATTTTGGCTGTAGGTCAAGTTAGCTCAAAAGATGGTTACCTTAGGCGTTTCTAATGGTATCAAGGGATTAGATGATATCAAAACTGTTCTTTCAGGACTGAGCACAGCTGTATATGAGTGCAGAAAGGAAATAACACTAGCAGAATTCCAGCGATACCCTGACTTTAAAAAACTATCAGTTCTTCTTGACGATAGCACAGATAAGACTATCATTAAGCATATAAAGGTACGATGAAACAACTGTACATATAAACTAGTTACCGAAGCGTAATATTAGGATCGCGTTATGCCAATGTTAACGGCTGAAAAGACGAAGTCAACTGTACAAAATCAAAGTGAAGGTATGTTCTTTTTGTTTTTAATTTTTGGTCTTGCCCTCATGTTTATTAACTTCTATGTTTCATCATTTAGAGCCTCTGCTTATAGAGAGATATATGGAAGATCTAGCAAGGCATCATCAATTAGATGTTGTCATGTCAATCATTGAGCAGAGTAGCCCAAAAAGCGAGCATAATGATGAAAAGATTATTCCTACCAACTTTCACTTGACACGTATTGCCCTAAAATGTATATTTGTATGTCCGGATGTATCAAGCGAAGCGTGGAATATTATGAATGCAATATTTGAGGTACACAGATAGCGCTTATTCATTAGCACTTTTCTGACTTCTTTTGACTTTTCTGTTGTTGATTTTTGTTCTTCCTTTAAGGCTCTTCCAATCAGAGATGAAGATAATGATACACCTCAAATGAGCGCATTACAAGATGAACTTGATAAACTTGATGATTTCTTGTTGGCTAATGAGATACTTCAGAAATAGTGCGTGCTTTTTTTTTTGCTTGCATAAATACTGTTATTGTCTTTTGTAGTTTTCTATGTTTACGGTTTATTTAGTAACTTGTCTTTACCTATGGTTGAAATGAAACGGTTAATGGAGGACAAGGATCATGATAAAGTCAGAAATTTGCTTGTTGGTATAGCGAAAAAGGTATTGCTTGCTCACTATAGTTGTGACTAGTTAACATTTATTTTTTTACAAAAGGGAGTTCAAGCTGATCCTCCTCTACCTGATAGAGAATGGGAGAGTATTAAAAATAATATGGTTGATCTAACAAACGTATTTTCTTTCTTTGGAGTGGAGTATTGTCACTCTCAGTTTTGCAAGGGACTTCTGCGTGCCGGAAGTATGTTTCTTTTTTTGAAGCACCTGAAAAGTGTTTGTTGACTTTTTACCTTTAGATTTCTCGCTGGCAAAGAATTACCTGACAGAGGCTATAAATGCAGATGAAATTGCTTTAGCTGTATCTAGAGAGTATTTCAACTCTTGTACACATACAGGACAACCAGATATGAAACTTGCAAAACAATGGTAGGATAATAATTATCTTCTTTTTTTTTGTGGTTGTTTAACTTTTTGTTAAGTTTGTTGCTTATATCTCCACCAACGCCTCAGATTGTAAAAGAGCTCAAGTTAATAGAAGCGGCCTTCAAGTTCGCAGAACTGGGAATGGATACACTACCAGGTGAGCTAAGAGAGTTGTCATCTTGTACTGACGTTATCTAGTCAAAATCCGCATATCAAAAAATAAGCTTGAATTGTTTGAAGAGATGTTAAAAAAGAAGCCAGAGTACTGTTCTTTTTTTGCAAGTATTTTGTAGTTTTAAATGGTAACGTAGGCTTTATAACTCTCTTGAAGAGATTCTAATCATAGCTGACCTTCTTGGACGCAACAAAAAAGAGGATAAACATCAAATAATGCTTATGCTCGCTTCTACTGCTTTTCAGGTAATTGAACTTTGTTCTTCAGTCTCTTTGGTTAATGTATATTAGCAAGGAGATTTTAACAATGCTAATGCGCATTGTAACCAATTAGTACGTTCACGTTATGAACCAGCATGGCCGCTTGCAAAGATGCTTGCTTTAGAAGATAGATGGACTGATTATGATGCTCGAATGACTTTGGTACTTTTTTGTTTCTTTTGATACCTTCTTTCGCCGTCTTTCACTTTTTTAATTCTAAACAATCGCTTAGCTATCATTCACAATGGTGCATGCCCCTAAAGAAGAATTATGGTCTCTTATGAGTATATGGAGAACATTAGAGGTATTTAAAGTAGTCAATCAGCTGTTGATTAACTCGTTCCAAAAAAAGGCTAGAAAAAATTGTAGCAAGCTTGGTATTCGTACAGAGAATGTACCTATCGCCAATGTTAGCCTTGATACACATAAAAAGGATATACACGATGTTTGTACTCAATACTTACACTTGTGCTTGAAGCAACTCATTGAATGGCAAAATGCCAATCCTTCAATTCAACCAAAAGACATTCGCATACCTAGGGCTATAACATATCCTGAATTCTATGACGCTTCTAATAAATCATATGATAACAACCTAAGGTATGTTATATGTAGCTATGGGTTGTAAAAACTCCTCACTAACGCTTCTATGTCAAGTATCTATGGAAAGTTTGAGATGCCTGTAAAGAAGACGATGGCTCAGGAGTATATTCATAACTTGGCAGTTGTTACATCAACTGCTAGCAAGTCTAAAATAGAAACTATAAAACAACTTGCAACTATATCATTGGTGTCCGATATACCTATGTTCAGCGGGTATATTCTATCTCTAAACAAGGTAAAAAGTCTTGACTTATTATCGAACTAACTTGTTACTAGCTTAAAGATAAACAAGAGTTTTTTGACAGCATGGTTGCTAGGTGTAATGATAACAAGGATGATAGTAGACCAGCTCATTTAGTCTTACATCTAGCTCTTTATTTCTTGTCTATAGAACTTGTTGTTGAACATGTTCCTAGAGATGTTTTGTATAATCATTCTCCTGATTCTATTATTGCAAGCGTAGAAAAGGCTTTGCAGAACGAGAAATCAAACAAATCGAACAGAAAAAAGAAAAGTAAGATGCCACTTATCACAGAAGGAAGGGACGATATTGTCCAAGCTATTAACCAGTTTGGTAAGCGTATATTGGATCTATCTAAGGCTGAAGAGCTTCGTGTACGTCATAGTTGATGACTATTGTAAAAAATCTTTCTTTCAGTTACTAATGTGTTTGTTGTTTAGGCTTTGAGTATCACTGTTGATGTTCCTCGATTCACTCAAGATGACGATTATAAGAAGGAAGTACTCATATCTATTGTAAATTCTGAGCAAAGAGATGCTCTTGAGGTTGCTATTCTTCTTTCGGAGAAGTACCATATTTTGGATACTTGGACTGTGCGTTTTTTTAAGTTTTCGTGATGGTTTGCTTACTTTATTAGCTTGTTGTGAAACGCATGGTTTATGTCTTAACCTCCTCGTTTGAACTGGATGTTGAAGATTTCGTTAGTTATGAAATGGCTATACTTGATCGCCATGATGATTTGCTCAAAGAGCTTCAACCTATTTGTCTCGATGTACGAGAAAATTTATTTATAAATTTTCTACAAAAAAAAAGTTGCTTGGTCTCACGTGTTTTGTAGATTAACGGAAGAAGCTATGATAAACTTATATATTACTACGGTCTTTGTAAGGATTGTATAGCCAGATATGAACCTGGTGACAAGAGAGGAAGTAAAGCAAGAGTAAAACTCATAGCAAAGTATATATTAGCTTTGAAAACTCTTATGCCTGTGCGTCCTGAATCCTATTTTTTGTTGAACTTCCGTAGAAGCTAACTTTACTTCATAGCTTGGTCAAGAAACACCTAACTGGCACAAGATTAAGAAGGGCACAGACGAGGCAATGAATGCCATTGCTGATATAATAAACCTAAAGAACGCCAATTCTATTGTCAAGATGTTGCCTAGAATAAATGGGATATATCTTAAAGATTCTCTATCAAAAAGTAATATTGTCAAAGCTCTTTTATTTGGCTTAATGTCAAGCAGTACAGAGGAAGCTCACTTGAACAAAATGTACGTCTTACACAATGTCTTGTTATTAGTATTGTTATCTTATTACTAATCCCCAATAGGGCAGCAAAATGTGGTACTTACTATAAACGTCTTGATGTTGTAAATCTCCTTGATTTTGTTGATCAAGTCACTGTTAAAGAGAGGGTGCGTTTTTTTTTTTTTTCTTTAAGTCAAGTTGTTTGTACTAATCTTAGCTTTTTAGGGT
Source organism: Trichosphaerium sp. ATCC 40318 (assembly GCA_038496445.1). NCBI lineage: Eukaryota > Discosea > Flabellinia > Trichosidae > Trichosphaerium > Trichosphaerium sp. ATCC 40318. Next base: position 182,121 of record JALMLS010000374.1, read on the forward strand.
CGTCTTATACCATTATCTACAAGACGTAGAATAATATCTGATACTTCTAGCTACATAAGGAGGCAATTAGAGCGTTCTAGCAAAGGTGGATACACTGAAGTGCGTTGCTCATTATTAGGATACTTAAACGTTACAAGACGTCCTGTCTTACTGTTCTTAGGAACCAAGCGAATCTTCTCCAAGCCTAGAGGGTGTCATTGAGCATTTGGGAACTTTAGATGAGCACTTAGAATTTCTTGTTTACGTTGATACTTTGTTGCATGACGACTTTGAAGTTGAACACGAGATTGACCATAGTTTTTACATGAAACGACTTGAAGGAACTTTTGGAGATGATACAGCATTGGACGCTGTCTTGAAACAGCTTGCTGCTAATGGAGCACCAATATCCATCGTTAATAGAATTTTGAGTGGCGCTGGTGTGAAGAGGAACTTTATAGGAACTCTAGAAGACTTGTACAGCGAAACCATTACAGCTATTCTTACACCCTTAAAGTACGTTTTGGTTTATTTGTATTTAGCTTGCACTCATACATGACATAGGGAGAATGAAATAGAAGATATGGAACCTGTTTCTGTGAGTTGTATGGCTGGATCTTGGCCTGCGGAGTCAAACAATTTAAGGTTCTACTACATTGGTGAGAAAGCAAAGAAGTTGTTCAATTTTTATTAATGGCTTTTTTAGACAAGATATGTGGCTCGCTTAACCAGTCTCTTATTGATAAACCACATGATATGACAGAAGAACAGCTTGGTACACATATAATAGTTTTTAGTATATGGCGTAATGACTTGCTTTAGTTACAATCGCCGCTTGTGTTCTTAAAAAATTAAGACATATCACAAAGTCAAAGACTATAACCGATAATACATTAAAGTGTCGTATTTTGAATGCTCTTCGGTGTTCGCCACATCTATACATTGATAAGAAACAGTATTTACGTGATAGCCGCATGTATCAGAAGCTCTCGTCTCAAAAACTGCTCGTGACGCTATTGGGAGATGATGTATGTTTTTTTTTTTGCTTTTTGAAAATCGGATTCTTAGCTTCCTTTTGTGGTTCAAGTTCAAGCTTAATTAAGTGCTTAGGTTGATGCTGTTGCCATCAAATCTGTAGAAGAGAAGAAAGAACTTATGGCAAGGCTGATTGTAACTGATAAAGCAAAAGAAAACCTAAGCTTGCTTGGAGAGCTTTTGAAGCTTTGGATTGAGAGTCAAGTTGAAGAAGAACAAAGTGATACTTTCCATTCAGAATGGGCTCAATTACTTGATATGGGTATAAATCAAAAGGAAACATCTTTTATTCTTAACATGGGGACGTATAGCATGTCTAATGACCTTCTTGAAAAGAAAGTAAGTGATTGCATGATTGCTTGTTACCTCAATTTTTCTGACTTTTTTTTAAGGAACAAGAAAACTTCCTTGCCAAATTACAAGCAACTAAAGCTGTTCCTGTATTGGTTTATAAGCTAGGATTATCTTCGAATATACCTTCAGTTATTGAATCAACTGTAGAGCTTGCTATAAGCCCTTACAGAGCACCACCGTCCAATCAATCTATTGCATTTTCATTCTTGAGCAACTTACTTTCTTGGAGTTCTACTCCTAAACATCAACCTCAATATAAACGTGATTACGATATTGAACTAGTAGCTACTATAATACAGTACGTATCTTTAATCACATAACTACTCGGTTGACTGATATCTCTTCAAGGCGCCGATTACTCCACATGTTCACTGATACCCCTATTTATGGATTTTGTATCGACTTTATTCTTTGTTGTAACGAAATGGAAAATCTTCGATCTCAAAGAACGTATCCCTTATCAGAGAAGCATAGTATTAATGTTGATATACACAAGCACACAGATAAGCTTAATATTGATGATAAAGTATACTCACTACCTCACACTGTGGCAGTGCTTACACTCAAAGGTTCGTTGTTTTGAACGTTTTTTCTTGCTTTGTGCGGTTGAACTCACGTGCTTTTTTCTTTCAAACAGGTCGTTTTGCTGAAGCTGGTAAACTTGCTTGTCTCTCTAGATTGCTTCATCCTAGACTCCATATACTTAAGATCGCATTACAAGTCCTTCCTGTTTATTTAAAGGATTGTATTGATTCTGATGAATTGATGAAAAGTTCTGGTGATGTTGATCAAGACGAAGAAAAGGTTGGTAGTAATAATGTTGTAGTTGGAAAGAAGAGATGTAGAGAGCTTTGTGAAGAAGCTTTATCTTTCTTTTCTGATGCTGTTAAATAAATAAAAAAGACAAAAAAGAATAAGCCAATCATTTGTAAAAAAACCGTTTTTTCAATTACTTGAAGCACTTCATGGCTTGTACTGTTTGTCGGCCTGGTCTTCGTATAGTTATATCTTGTGCAATTGTACCTATTTCGGACGAATTTTCTTTGTTCAGAACACGTGGATTATTTGAAAAGTATTGACTTGTCGTCGACATTATTTATTATTCGCCGACGTATTTTTCTCTCTTACCTTACCAAATGCCTTATGATCACTTCTGAGTGGCCTGGGAAAGGTTTTACGCACCATGAAGTAGAAGCGGCCTATATAACGCTCCGTTTCACCGCAATTATTGGTTTTTTGGTACGTAAACGCGCCGGTCACGTGTTTAACAATTACAGCTTTGAAAAACTTTTTCAGTTTACATTTCTTAGGGCGCAGCTTGGGTTATATTTTCGGCATTACTTTTCCCTCATTTGAGAGAATTTCCACGTAGTTATGTTGTATGGCTTTCACTTACTGATTTCTTTCAATGTGGCGGGTTATTGCTTAATTTCATGCTAGAATATCATGATTCTAACTTACCGGATTGGTTATGTGTTGCGCAGGTTCTTGTCTCTTTTTTCTTATTTTTTCAGTAATTCGTTTTTTTTGGAAAAGTCAATCATAAAGATTACAAGTCCTTTTCCATTAAAAATGTCCGATTTTACCCCGTACATTGGTTGATCGAATCTCTACATACATTGCATACTTGTATCTTTGTAACGTTAAGTGTTGAGAGCCTGATATTTTAGCCAACGGCTATCTTTCTTTTTTTTTTGGACACGTGTTTTCTTTCATGTTCTTGCTGTTGATACGTTTTTTCTAGGGATTTAATGTACATTTTTGGGGCATAGCTAATATATTTTGGTGTACAGCTATCGCTGTAACGCTTTATATGCGTTATGGATACGACGTCTCCCTTACAGAAATCGATAATTGGTTTCCTGTTGTACATTGTATTTGTTGGGGGTTTGCAGGTGCATCTGTTTTTGTCGCTACTTATTTCAGAGGATATGGCCAATTACTAGGATGGTTAGTATCACATTAAATCCGTTGTCTTAAACACCAATATTGAGTGACAGAGGCCTAGGTGTTGGATTCCTAAAGATCATTCTGAGCTTCGTTTTTTCAGTTTTTATATGTATTTCATTATTGGTTTTGTGATTTGTACAGTTGTGTATGTATTGCTTGTTTATAGAGTGTGGACAAAACATGAAGAATATCTTCTAGAAACGAACGAAACTGATCCTATGCTTATTACAATTGATCCAGCACGTGAAGATGTAACAAAAACAGCAGCTTTAATATGGACAAGATTTCTTCTATACCTTCTTGCTTTCTGCTTAACATGGGTACGACATCACTCCAATATCGCTCTCTTACGATCTAATACGTTCTATTAGACAGCTGGATTCGTACTAATGGTTTATGAGTGGTGGACAAATCGAAGGAGTTATGTTTTATGGATGCTTCATTTGTCTACTTTTCCGTTACAAGGGTTTTTTGATGCTATTGTTTATAACTTAACTGAGGACACAATAAGCGCTTATAGCGCTTGTATGAAAGGTAAAAGACACTTACAAACAGGTGCTACTTCTTTGGATTACGAGAGACAAGGTAGTTGTCAGATTGTCTTTGAGGAAGGTCCAGATATAAGCGCTGCTCAAAATTCAATGAAAAGGTTCAGTGTTATTGACAGAGAAAATAAAAACTTGTAAGAGTTTCTTCTATGGAAGATTTAGGTTGTTTCAAAATTAACTATTTGATCACGTGTATTGAGTATGAAAACCGGGACCATAGTTATAGACACTACACTTTGAGTTATAAGATATGTAATGATATTTATGTAATAGACAAGCAACTGTGTTCGACGCCAGTCAAGTTATTAATAATTAACAATGAAATCAACAATAATATTGATAACTTGACTGCTGTCGACAATAAATGAGGAGAACAATTGTTCTTATACGACATTGTTACAACAGCGCATGTTTTGGAAAGCTCTATTGTACTACTTTATTTATTAGCGACTTTAATGATAATTCGTAACCGTTTCTGTTGTGGTTAAGATGAAAGTTGTTGTCTTCACTTGTAAGCCACCGGACACTGTTTTTTAAAGTAAGTGTAGGAGACCAGTTTGGATGAAAAAAACAAAGTCCGACATGTTGACTCAATTTGACAAACTATTTTTAGTGAGTTGATTTTTGTTACAGTTTGCCTTTACTATTGTATTAGTTTGATAAAGATCAAACATACGAATAATTTTTGATTGATGTAAATCAAGCAGAAAAAACAAGTCATTCTTTGACTATGTACACGGTTTGAATTCCAAAAAGATGAGCATATACAAAACATACAAAGTATAATGGAATGTTGAGGGGTTTATTGGCGAAACAATAAACGAGCTGTTGGTTAATCTTCGCATATAAAGAATTTTCTGCCGTTAATTTTTCTTGATTGAGTACCACAGCCGCGCTCTTCGCATGACAGGCATTTTTTAGAACTTGTTTTTGCAGCTATACCAGGGTACTCCTTTTGAGGGCAATGCTTGTTTTTATGCTTACATAGCTTAACTCCATTATCACTGCGAACTAAACCCTTCATTAAATCAAAAACACAAAAGCGAGTTCTAAAGACATACCGTATCTCCTGGAGCATTTATAATCACAGCCTGATTTGACAAAGCATAGCAAGCAAAGAAATACGGCAAAGAGTAGTAAGAGTTTCATTTTTAAGGGTGTAGTTGTTTGTATTGTTGGTGTTAAAGAACAATGCTAACTTAAGTGAGATATTATCTATTTTTAAGTTTGTGATTCCTCAATAACTTACTATTAACTTCTACGCTCATTGGGGTACCCAAAGAAGTGAATGGAATTAAAAATGAAACAAATTAAGTATCGGGGAAATAGTTACTACCGGACAAACTCCAAAAAACACGTGCACCGGAAAGGTAGTTTTATGATTGACACCTTTGAGTAGGTACTTAGGAAGCACAACCAGCACCTCGATTGAGCGTGCACAATCAGAATAGACTTGTTTTTTCCAAACGCCTGATGACAAACAACATTACCGATAGAACTTAACGACTAGCTCATTTTACCAGCTATTACAATTCGTAACCGGTTGGGTTGAAAATGAGGCTTGTCGGCTTCATTTGTAAGCCACCGGACACTGTTTTTTCCATCCAAACTTCTCCTACACTTTACAAAACAAAGTCCGACTTGTTAAAGTGACAAACTCCTCACTCGGATGCTTGAAGTACCTCAAATTGTTTCTTGAAGTTTTTTTTTTCGTCAAAAACAAGAGGATAGCCCCACTTTATTCATAATAATAATTACAAGATAATTACATCCCAGCTTGCCTGATCAGGCTCCGAAATTTGTTTTCACAAATTTTGGAGGGCCACATGCCAGTGTCATACCATGATATAACCTAAATTAAACCATAGGAAAGACATCCACTTGTACTTAGGAATCTTATGTTTCACGTCATTCCTTATAGTCCATGTAAAAGCCATATAGCACCTAAACAAAACAAAGTAGCAGGTTTTTTACATTTGATTAAATTTTGCTCGTTAAAGCAGGTATGTTAAATTCTTCTAAGAGATCAGATAGTACTTCTCTAATACTAGCAACAACTTCCCAACCGTAGAATAACTCTTCATGTTTTTATGGAGGCATAGCGTCTTTGATATTAGTCACAGGCATTACTCTCATTATCACTCTCCATATAACATCTCTAATATAATTTGCTGATTTAAGCTCTAACACAAATTGTTTCTTGAGATCACAACATTGAGATTAATGGTAGCGTATTAAATTCACCAATGAATAGATTTTGAATGAAGATGTGCCACATTTCAAGCGTTTGGTTGGACTTAAGACAAGACTGACGATACAACTTCAGACAGCACCCTATAAAATCCTTTTAGTTTTGTTTTCCTTTTTCTTTCATCAACATTGCATAGAGAAATTGATCTATACCAATCGCACTGTGTCAATACCGGTTTCAATTCAGGAACGCTGTAATGTGACACATGCAACTTAAAAAAGGTCCAACTTCTAAGCACGTGATTTAAACGCACGCTGCTCTACATAGCTCACAATTCGGGTAAATAACTAATAATATGTTTTAGGCAAAAAAGGGCTACCGGCTGAAAGGAGACACAATAGAAGGAATGTGTTACTAGTTCAACATTTTGATATCACCCACTGTGCTGCACTATTAAAACAAACTTACTATTTCCTCAGTACTATTTTGAGCTTCCAGTACTTAGTTGAGTATTGTAGCTCTTAAAGAAGGTCGTAGCTTGTGTCACACAGATTGTAGGCAAGGAAGAAGTAGTAACTTTTCTATTTGTCTGTTTACTGCGCTACTACCCATCAATACACAATGCAAGCAACAACATCTGGTTCTCACTTCCCTAACAACCAGTTCTTTTCTGCTGGCTTTTGGCTTCTTATAGTAGGATCTGCTGTTGCCTACTTCAAACAAACAATGGGCTTTATCGTTGCTATTCTCATCCGTATGTTCTTCACAGAGGTCTGTATCAATGGCGTTGACTCGTCATATGAAGCAGTGCTTGCTTTTATCGCTGCTTACCCCGAAATGGTCGTTGTATCTGATAGCTTAAACATGGAGATTGACAGCAACTCCAATAAACCTGAAGTGTACACTACAGCCGACTAAGTGATGGGTAAGTACTCTGAACCTCTTTCTGTGCGTCCTGGGTATGGATTTCACCTATTCAGGTGGCAATCAACGTTCTATGGCATGGTCGTCAGTAAAGAAGACAAAGCGAAGCAAACTATCAACACAATAAAACTATACGCTCTAGGAAACGGTTTAGAAAATGTCAAGGCGCTAGTTAACAGAGCAATGGAATTCATGCGAAACGAGACCAAAGACTCTGTAATCATCTATGACGTTTGCATCGTTGGACACCATTACGATTCAGCCGATTAGCGACAAAACCTCAGCGTTCTTTCGAATCTGTCATTTTAGCGTCTGGCGTTGCCCAAGAGCTACTTGAAGACATGCAACAGTTCTACAACTCCACTGAATGGTATAAAAAGATGGAAGTGCCTTATAGGCGTTCTTATCTCTTGTATGGAACCCCAGGATCCGGAAAAACAACTTTGATTGGTGCTCTTGCTGCTAAAATGGGTTTAAACATCTGTATCATTGCAACTAATGACCAAGCTGTAACGGACAGAAAAATCTTGAAGGCTTTCAACAGTACACCAGCGAATACTATCATTCTGATAGAAGATGTAGATGCTGCTTTTCCAAAGCGCAATGGTCCAGAAAAACCGTTTCGGAAAGTGACATTTAGTGGCATCCTTAACTGCTTAGATGGGGTTGGTTCTGTGCAAGGACAGGTTATTTTTATGACAACTAACAAGTTCGACCAACTCACAGATCCAGCTCTTATTCGTCCTGGTCGTATAGACAAGCTTGTGGAGTTTACAAATGCTTCAAGAGAACAAGCTAAAAAGATGTATTTACGGTACTTTCCAGAAGAAAAGGATCTAGCTCACGAATTTTCTCAAAAAATTCCTGAAAAAAATTCTCGGGCTATGCTTCAGGGATACTTTATTAAACATAGAGATGATGCACTCGAGGCGTCAAAAAACGTTTCTGAATTAATTCTTCATATGAAGTTAATAGAAGAAGCTCAAACACATACAGAAAAAGAAGAGCAAGAAAAGAAAGCGCATGGACAACAACAAGAACCTGTGTACCCATGTAATGTTACTGTGGAAATTATTAAACAGTATGTCTTAATAAATCCCTTTATCGTTGCGTCTGTTTAAAATATCAAGGCATTAGGATGGAGTCCGAAAAACAAGGTGCCGCGGTAACTGTGTCCAATTGTGAAGGGAAATCTTGTACTAAGAAACGTTATTTATAAGCCTACTGATGGCTATCAAACTAACTTTAAAGCTATACAAGCTGAGATTATAAGATGTACTGCCGCTGTATCTAATATTTCCTCAACACTTATTATTGTACCACCTAACATTGGTAATAAAACTGTCTATTGGTTCAGTAGTGATTATATTGTAAAATAATTATTTTTATTGAGCATCTATCTACAGTTGTTTTCATGAAGCAGCTCAGCTCCTCGCTGATGATCTTTTTCGCTTAGGCCATACAGAATGGATCAACTCCTTCTCCCAGTCTGCCAGCTCTCTTTTTCCATCATTGCATAGACCCATTCTATTGCATGAGTTCGAGTTATACCCAAAAGTGCCGTCAGGCTTTATAGACCACCCACTAACATTAAGTTTGTCAGTTTTCGGGTTTATTATGTTTTCTTTTCGGCATTTGCCTAAGAGGTTCTGGTGAGCTACAACACGTTCAAGACGTGGGCAGTACTGGCCCTTGCAAGCAATAATAATAGTCTTTTCCCGTTCGTATACTATCAATCCGCAATACCCAGCTTTGCATTTAGGTGGAACAGCACATGGTCTCCCTTTAAGGGTTCGAGGAGCAAGTGATTTTTTGTCTGATTTCAATGAAGTGATGAGCAATACGGTGACTGGGTTGTTATCAATCTCCACTTTTGTTTTCTTCCTTGATTTTAATTTTCTGCCAAGGTCTCTTTCAAGGTCGCTTTTATTTTTGCCCATTGTAAGTAGTTTGTTTTTAGTTGGTTGGTTTGTTGTTATTGATGTGTAAGATGTTTGATTATGTTGTTGAGACTAATGCAAAGATGTTGTGAATATTCTTAAAACTCATACGAAATTCACCTGAACTGTAAAATCACGTGAACATTGCACATGACCTATGTCGTCAACACAAATTTCTCCATTTTAAATCCACGCGATGCACGTGGAGTGGTAATGCTATTGAAAGCTATTACATTCGAAATTATGAACAGTTTGACGCTAGTTTCCTCCATTTTTTATTAATTCATAGTGAAAACTCAGGTGAACATTGATAATGTCATGCCCCCCGCAATTCCACTGGACGCAGTGTTGATTGTATGTTATTTCTACGACTGTTCGTTGCTAAGATCATTATCCGTTTTGTGCACTGTTTAAATTAATATGTATGCCATCATTGAAGATGCAAAATGAAACATAAACTTATTGCTCGTTCAAACTGTTTATTAACAGCTTTTTACAAACAACGGCCGCTTTGGAACAAACACGCTTAGTTTTGAAGCCCTTGGTAAGGGATACATTCCACATTTTAACATGTGAGAGGCAATGTTGTTGAGGTAAAAAGGAAAAGAATTTAGGGATAGGCATTCCTTTTTTGGCATTGGACCGTAAGATAGTTTTCATACTGTAATTTACGTTGTGACAGCTATTTCCTAGTAAGTATAGACTTGTAGAGTCCTGTTTGGGGTTGAAATGACTTAATGAAATGTTTTTCGTACTGTTCTTTCCTATCAGCAGCTACTCAGCTATCAACGCATTTAAAAATGTATCGTTTGATGTTGTTTGGTACAATAAACGATTTTTAAACTCAACGCCACCAAATAACATCAAAAACCTAGAAATAATGGTATTAGTTAGTATAGCTGGCTGTATTGCAATCCATGCTTTCCCTGCGCCAGCAATTTTTGCAGCGTCGCCGGATGGACGTCTCGGCGTACTTCAGCCAAGCGATAACATTGGTTGTAACGCAAAGTTTACAGATGTATCCTCAAACGTGTCTGTGTACGTAAAACATCACGTAAACTTCATTCACATACCCCCATTACTATGAGCCGCCTTCTTTTTCTAAAATAGAAAGCAATACGAGCTTTTTGACGAAAACTTTTTCGTTTGCGTTTTGATTGGAACAAAACGTGCCTAAAATACCACAACACAAAAGATTTGAGTACATCTACGCGAAATATACTATCTTCCGCGGTTTGCGTGCTATTTGCAGCTTTCTTCTTTTTTTTTTTGACTTTTTACTAAAAACGTGGTTACTAGTTGCATATATGGGTTCACATGTCCTTCTTTTGATGAAGCTAGACTAATACCACCTGCGAGTGCAAAATCAGACGCTTGGATAGCCACTTGCCCCAGAGACTTTACATTACCATTTTCGTTTTTGGATGTATGGAGGTAACGTGTACTTTTTCTAACAATCAATCAGAAATTCCCAGTTTAAAGATATTTTGTACACTTGGCTATGGTTCTACATTAAGTGCTACAATATATACGCTCAAGTTTCAGTGATATTCACTAAAGTTCTTTTTTTCAAAATTTTATGTTACATTCCCAAAAAAAAAACCGGCTGAAACTAGTGCTTTTTTTTTAGACTTGAAGTATATAGAAGTGGTGCAAACGATGTGTATACTTATACCTGGATAAACATAAATTTTGAATTGCCATTGTATACACAAACAACACATTTTGTGGCATTAGAAGGTGAAAATAGTGATACGTATTGTTTTGGGAATGGAACAACAGTTATGATCAAAAATACTTCTTTACCTGAAGGCCAAGAATATGATTTAATGAATGAACTGTACGAAACTTTGTACCTTATATATCAATGGATTCTTGCAGGATTATGAAGAGTTTTCTATTGCACATGATGTGCTTCAATCCAAATATCGCAAAAATTTCTTTTCTTCTTTTTTTCGCTGTTTGTTGTCTGTCTAATACGCTAACTATACTGTACATAGGAAAGGTAAAGTGAACAATTTAGAAGCAGTGGGAAACCATATTTGCATGCCTATAGCATTTAATAGTACCTACTTTGCTTACCAATACCTCTCTGCTTCACAATTGCCATTATTTCATGCTACCACAAATATTGAGAGAATTACTGATTACGTAATGTACGTGATTGTTTTACCAATGTTACTATTCCTTGACGTGCCTTAACACTTGCAATAGCGTATCAAGTCTACTAAACTATCCCTTTGTGAAGTTACTTAGCATAAACTCCGAGAATGCAATAAGGTAATCAACAGCTTGTTTGCAGCCAAGCAAGGTCCTTTTTGAGTAAGCCTTTTTTTTTGTACTAACTTTTCATGTGATTCTAGGCTGGATACTATCAGCATACTCCTTTATAAGAGGAACATAGAACAACCTTTAGATCCAGTAATATTGGTTGAAGGAACAAGTAGTACAATTGTTATTGACGCTAAAATTACAAGAATTAACAATGGATCACTTTGTGTTGTGTATCTTATGTACGTTTTTTTTGTTCAAACGGCATCAATTAAGGTGATCATGTGTTTATTGCTTCTAACTTACTGCTTAGTGGCGGATCTGAGCTTGGACTGTGGTATTTCTGTGTTGGTACAGGAGGTGCAATTGTGCCTAGACAAGTGAATAGTGTAGAGAATATTGTTACCTTCTCTGAAATAGATATCTTGCCTAAAGGTAATGACAGCGCTTGGATAGTATTTAGGGTAAGTATAGCTAGTACCCATTTTTTTTGTATATTTTGGCGAATTGGAAATAGAGGCTCAACACTAGTTGACTAACTAAATTAGTTTGAAAGTACCTTTTTTACTGTACCGATGAATGTGGCAAACATCCCTACTGTGGAGCCTACAGCAACTCCAACTACTGAAATCATAGCTACACCTTCAATTATACCAACGACACAACCACCAACGTCTCAACCAACGTAAGTTTAAACCAATGTTCTGATAGTAACAAACTGTTTTCTCATTTTGTGGTTCAGAGTGATGTGTACTGTTGAAAACCCTGATAGTATATGTGAAGGTACAGTAATAACATTTAACAATGGGTGGAATATTACAGAGGAGCAAATAATAAGAGGACCAATTATTGTCAACGGTAGACAAGCAACTTATTTTTCTGTTTTTTGCTCATCCCAGGGTCAGGCGATTTGGATATTATGGATTCAATTATTATTATTGCTAGCGATAGTGCTAATATAACTATAAACGGATGCATATCCACAAGTACAATCGTAGAGATTGATATAAACACAACAACATCATCTAAAGATGATAAAACAATATTGACTTGGGATCCAAGTTGCCAAGAACCTTCTTTTGAACTAAGCGATACATCATTAGAAGGGATCCCATGCGGATCACTAAGTGTTACAGGTATGTACATAATGAATCAGAAAAACACTATTTTCGTCACGTGTTTATCACGTGATTCTGGATTAGTAGTACCCAACCAAATACTTACTTTTTATACAAGGTAACAAGCTTGTTCTTGTTTTCCAGTCGAGCTGTAATGTACAAGATAAAAGTGGAATGAGTAGTACGACAAAGTCTATTATTTATGGATCTGTAGCTGCAGGTGTTTTACTGTTTGCTATTGTTATTATAGCTATAGTTCTTTACCTTAAACCAGCTTTTATATTCCCATTCTTTAGAAGGCCGCAACGCCCTAAACAAGAGCTGTACACTAGCTAAGCTAAAGTGGTGCAAGCCTCGGCAATATTGCTGTAAAATAAATACAATTTAATGTCTTTTAATATGCTTTTTTTTCTACAAAGTTGGTACTGTGCAATCGTTGGTTAAATTACATACAAATTCTTTAATAAATTTTAGAATTAATACTTGTACGCTAAGGCCACCCATAAAGATTTTCAGACAAACTTATCCATCTTCGTCATGTCCTGATACGCCGAGCTCGAGACAATGCTGCCATTCTCTTGCTGAATAAGGCAAACAGCAATCTCCGATACAAACAATGTGTTCGATATCAACTATCCGGCCACTATTTTATCCGCATGACTGTGGTGGATTACGTACACGCATATTGTCTAATACACTCCAGAAGGTCAGCTATTAGCGTCGGCCTACCGGGACTAAACGGGTATATTGTTTACACGAAAATAGTTGAGTTTTCTACGCGAAAAAAAAAACCCGCATTTGATTCTCCGATATCATTTCATTAGAGTTGACAAAAATCAATGACAGACACACGTAAAGCAAAATCATGGATATCAGAGCGTCAGCTTATGCTTTTGCAAGCAGGTAAGCTCATTGTTTTAACCAAAAAGCGTTTAAACGATGATTGCGTTATTTAACGCATTGTTAAAGGTTCTGGACTTGCTTTCAGCACTTTTCTCGTTGGGCATCTATGCACGTCTTTATCTGCTAATATATCGCCTACCGCGTTTAATACATTACAAGTACGTGATGTATATGATTTGTAACGTTCATTAGTCGCTTTAACGGTTTTTTGTGCTTACAAGCGTTAGACGTACTTTAGATGGTATTACCAGAACCCATTCATTGAGTTAACGGCTATAGCGGCATCTTTGCTTGTTCATCAAGCCGTGTCCGCAATTCGTTTGTTAAGACGAAAAGAAACAAAGTATCTACCTCCTTTATCGACAAGACTACACCGATATTCAGCGTACGCGGACACTTCTAAACGATAAGCGTAGTCACAACACCCAAAAAACACTGTCATTTGAAACTACTCTTCCGGAACGGATTTGGACTATTCTTCTTCAGAAACCAGAGCATAGTCTGCAATACAAAGTGCTCTGAGTTCACTTTGTATTGAAAACACGTGTCAAACATTGTTTTCTCCAAAAACAACATTTTATTGTTTCTTGGTGTTGTATCTTTACAATGGATGCAACAGTGGCCTGAAAAGACTATTGCTTGCTGTTATGTTACTAACACATATATAGGTACTTTCTAGGAGGTGTTGTTTTTATGCACGTGTTTGCAACACGTATATTTGCACTAATGAGTGGATCCAACTCTGATTTTTCACTTGTCGCTTTTAGTATATTCAATTGGCCTTTTGTGTTTTATCCATACTATACACTCCTAGCAGGATGTGGGTACGTTCATATTTATACGTAAAAATACTTAAAAATAATCATGCAAGTCAACGAACTCACTTTTTTCTTTCTAAAAATAGGTTCTACCACATGACTTATGGTGTACTTAAGTCTCTCAGTTTGTTCGGTATAAAGATACCTTCTTCGATTAAACCACACAAACCATATATTATTTACGTTGGAGCAGTTGGACTGTTGTTATCAATTTCTACGGTGCGTATCATGCCAAAGTTATGAAATCTCGTTCAAGTATGTTGATTTTATAAAAATAGGCTATTGCACTTGGTGGTAATTATGTTCCATTGAGTTCTATCGATACATCTCAGTTCCCTGCTTTTAGGGCAAAATACGAATCATTGGCTCCTGCTTTTTTGTTGCCATGGAAGAACTAGAATGGCCAGACATTAAAAAACATGAATACACAATACCAAACTATAAAATCACAAAGCGTTATTCATTGCTTAGAATTTGCGTTATAATTTTATTGTTTCCTACAATTTAGGTAATACAGTAACATCATTTTTGTCTTTTACAAGCGTTAATCATTGGCAGAGGTGTCTGAACACATTTTGTTCTTGTTTTTCTGACTTTGTCGTTACTACCAAATACTCACTTTACTTTATTCGTTTCTTTATAAAAAGTCTGCAAGTAGCTCTTCTTCAAGAGCTATTCGTTCCCTTTCTTCTTTTAATTTTTTTTCTTGTTCTTCTTTACCTTGTCTAGCTTTCTTTTTTCTTTCTTGTTCTTCCTTTATTCTTGAAAGTTGTTCATTTCTTTTTTTTTTTGCTTGATTTCTTGCAATCATTGCATTCTTTCTTCTCTCCTTTTTCTTAGACAGTTGTGTACGTTTTTTTGAATCCTTTTCTTCTTGAGTTAGTTCCCTTGTGTTACTCTAATAAATTGTAAGTTTTGAACAATAGTTCAGTAAAACGTGCTCCAGAAAAGCTAAATCCTTTTTGCTCTTTTCTTCTCATTTTATTCTTATGTTGTACTATCTTACGCTGTAAACCAGCTTGATGTTTATCTGCTTTATCTTTTGTTGGGTTCTTTGTATGTTCTCGTTTGTACCTATTCGATTTAATAGTAGATTCTTGAATAAAACAATACCACAATGGCAAGTCTTCGTCTTTTGCTTCAGCATCAACACTGATACTTTCCATTTTCTGTTCCTATAAATGTCAGCTTCCGAGCAATAACCCTTGGTTACTTGTGCAGGTGTATGATTTTCTGAAACTGTCACTATTTCTTGGTGCGGAACGAGTTCAGTCTTAAAGACTTGACTGCCAGAGAATAACACATATCGACACTAACATTACTGTATCAAAAAAAAGAAGCAATAAATTCATGGCAACTACTTACATTTTTACAATGAACATCAGACTGTGGTGTATCTGGAAAGTCCAGCTACCAAAAATAAGTTCGTATGAACCGCTGAGGGTGTTATCAAGAGCATTATATACCTTGCTTTCCACAAAAACATTAACACCATCTTTTCTACGCCCTAGCTTACTCTTACATTGTATACAAGTAATTTTAGTATTATTTCCTACAATCAAAGTTAAATACTGGGCGTAAAACACTCACTACAGACCAGTATTGGCAAGCCAAAGCAGGGAACCAACATGAAAAAGCAAATGACCTGCTTTCGGCTCCATTTCGAAAAGTTGAAAGGAAAGTGAGAAGGTGATTGTATTATTTACTGAAAAAATCGATCACGTGATGTTTATGAAACAAATCTTAAGTTAGAGTTCACAAAAACTAGTTAGGCAAGGATGTGACAATGTATTTTTTTGGGTGAGAGTGAAGAAAATACCACGACAAATCAGATAAAGCAAAACAAACTTCGGATTTTTTTATTAGCATTGTTAAAGGTTTAACATAAGCTACATTGTATTGTGAATCAAGTAATTTATTGCTTGCTTCGGGGTTTGTATTTCTTTGCTTCTTCGAGTTCACGTTGCATGAACCAGATTGACCTGTTGCAAAAAAAGTTAGAGCCGAAAAAAAAAAAAAAAGACTACAAACAAATCTAAAAAAGTTCAATGTTTTCTGACGTACCCTTGAGCGGCAGTACCTTCCATCTTGGCAGCCTAAAAAATTTATCAGAGAAAACCATTGTATTCTATGCGGAGAAATATAGAGTCCGTTGAACACGTGAACGAGTGGGTACTCAAAAAATTGCTCGAAGTTTTTAGTCATCGCTTACCTTTCTTACAGCTGCTTCAGCAGTCAATACAGCGCGGTTCAAAGCGGTGTTATCAGAAGATAACAATTGCTCTAGCTCGTTCTTAGCAGCATTACCCTAAAACAGGCATTAAGAAATGAGTGAAAATTTTTTCAATATTTTTCCTTGTTTTCAAAAAAAAAAAAATTATTGAGGTTGTATTACGGGAAATGCCTATTAACGTACTCTGACACCACCCTTGGCGCTCTTGGCTTGAAGTTCCTTCTTTTTTGCCTCAATTTTCTGAACATTACAGTAAGGGAGAGATACTTCTTTCGAAAATTATTAATAGAAACGTACAGCAATCTCAGTTTGGACAGCTTTTAGAGCTTGTTGAGCCTACATACGTATTTAATAAAACCGATACAGTATAGGAAATAAAACGACACATCTGGAAGCATAAATGTAACGAAAATCCAAATATTCTATTTTATCCACACAAATGAACGGTTTGTTTCGCTTCTTCGATTTTAGGTTTGTTCGCTTCAGTTTAGGTTATCAGAATACGTACTCTGGCGAGCATCTCATTAGTTCCTTGAGGTCTCTCAAGCATGACACTGATCTTGAATTTGTGTCTGAACAACAAATACTCAACAAGAGCCATCCTAAACGAAAACTATTAAAAATCGCGTAAAAAACCGTCAAAAAAATTCATGTAGTCACGTGCCTTTTGTTAAAGTCCATATCAATCTCTCTTAGTGAGTCACGGAGTTCAACAACACGCTTGGTAGTACCTAGACAAAGATTTTAAGCGTTTTATTGTAGTTTTGATTTCTCAGCTTCAACAAAAAGTTTTTGACCAAAAAAACGTACCAATCTTCTCCAAAAAGCGGTGAGCGTTGAATTCATCCAAGTCAGAGCCCTCATCACCTTTTTCAATGTCTAATTCGATAAACTAACATGCGCAGTTAGCGTTAATCCTAAAACGATTTCTCTAAGGTAAAGTCGCCGTTTTTACCATGTTGACATATTTCCATGTGTTTTCGAGCTCGTCTTTCTTGTCTCCGAGTTCTGAATGGCGTAAATTAACCTTTAGTGATGTGAGAACGTACCAGGCCAGAAAGCATTGAGAAAGAAGGTAGCTAGGTAAGTCAGAAAAAGATCCTTCCCGTTTTGTGTTTTTAACAGTACCTTGATCGCGGTAGAGTCTAGAGGTTACGTCTTTAAAGGTTGTCATTGTTGTACAGGTGGTTATGAACTGGTACACAAAAAAACCGTACATCGACTTAACTGCAGTATTTTCAAAAGCCGTGGTAATGAGTCTCTGGCTACTGTGAGAGCTATAACAAGGTACATAAATATTCAATACGATTATTCCGCTGTTTACCCGTTGAGCGCTCATTTTTATGCTTTAATGCACAATACTACGCGCGTTTATAGTGCTCAAAGCTTTGTTACACTTTCCGAGAGACTTGAAGGAAGTTAAAAAAAAATACATTTCAGCAACACTTTTCTCGTTTTGTACAATCTCTGGACTTTTGAAATCTCATACACGTCCATGCCACTATATGCCTTATCATCTTATCCATATGAGAAGAAATATAATGATCGTCATCAAACAAAACAAGCTCAGAAAACTGAACTTTTTCATGGAGTGATATTGAGTGCCTAAAATCCACTTTAGCATCATTAGAGCCATGTAAAATTAATAACTTGGCTCCGTTTTTTATACGACAGGTGAGATCGTCACCTATCACGTGTGGATTAGCACGAGGATACAAACTGGGTTCAGGTTTACCTGTTTCAGAAGTGGCAATAGAGATAATACCGTTAACGTCGTTTTTGAGACAACCACTTGCTATTGCTGAGGAACTACAATTGTTCCATCCTAGTACAACTGCCAGTGATGCTCTGAAATGATATCTCGCATATTTTATAGCATGTAGTATAGAATCTACGCTATTATTGATGTCTTTTGGGTTTTGTAAAAAAAGAATTATGGTTGCAATGCCTGTGACATGTGTTAAACACAATTATGTCAAACTTTATGAGTGTACCCGTATCAGAAAAAGCACTTACTAATGCTGTGTAAGCTCCTTTCGGACCATGGAAGGAATACTCTTTGTTGGTGATCATAACAACCTAAAGAAAAAAGTGAGTTGTTTTTTGGATATTTCTTAATTTATTCGTACAACTCCTGTTGGACTATAACATGGACACTCACAGAGTGCTCGTGCGCCATTAGAGAACAAATGCGTGCTTGTCATGTGTTGCCAAGAGTCATTTAGTTTGAAATTACCGCCACACTTCGCAATTGAAACAACTCTGTTTGCTCCTTGTTCCCAAGTAATGGCTTCGCCCGAATCTGTCCCTAAAGCCTGTACATTTAGTTTTAAATGGTATAATACTATAGAAAACGATATTTTTAACGTTGCAGAGATAAACTCAGGGTGTTTTAAAAGAATCTTACAGATTTGTTACAGATTTTAATAAAAAACAACGGTAAAAACAACACCACGCGCCTATAAAGTATTTATATTCAATCTGTACCGTTGACGATGGTAAAACAAGTTTACCACGCCAAATATCGCCAGAAGTCCATGACAGCTTAACAGCACGCTTTGTATCCCATGAACAATGAGTATTATCACATACAAATACGCTTTGGCCGTAAGACGTAGTATACGTTATTTGAACATCAATCTCCAGCTGTTGTGCCAACGGCGCTTGTCCCATTGCATTATAGGATTACAAGTCGAATAAAAACTCTCTGAGACAGGTTTTTGGTCAAAACGGGATTTGCCGTGCTAAATCATGCTTTGCGACAACAAGCTAGCTTTCTTCAAACCACAATAAATGAGTACGAAAAACTGATTCATATACTAATCTACGCTTATATGTGCTTATACTTGGATGTACATTATTGATAGCTTGAGTACCCCACGTGCTTTACACCCGTCAATATAACTGATGTTCATTATTTACCTAGTTCCTATATCAAAGTGTACAGAGGCGCCTTGTGAGCATGTTCTTGTGTTCACTGCGTTGAAGTTCCTCTTCTTGTGTTGTTTATACAGTTCCAAGCCATTTTATACCCAATGATTCAACATAGTCTTTTGTAATCTGACTGAATGACCAAATCTTTATAAACTTTAAAGATGTCAAGTACTTTAAACAATTATTTGTAATAAATCTACAATTTGTTTCTAGGTGCTCTAGATTAACCAAGTGCTTCATACCTTCATCTGATATTTCTCTACAATCAAACAAGGTTAGTTTCTTGACATTCGTCAATGCTTTAATCCCATCATTTGTTATCTTAGGTCCATAGAAAACAACAAGCGTGTGCACATTCCCAAGAAGCTTAAGAAAATCATCTTTTGGACTAAGTGTAATCTTATGTACATTCCTTAATGCCTTTATTCCTTCAACTGTAATATCACATCCAAGAATCTCTATAGTGTGTACACCAGTAAGCATCTTTAATGCATCATCTGTAATCTTTGTATAGCCCAAGTTAATCTCATGAATTGTGTTCTGTCCTCCATTTAGTAGCACGTGTATACCTGAGCATGTAATATTTGAATGCTGTAAGTCTATGTTGTGAACACCTTGGAGGTTTGCCAAGTCGGTTAATGATAGATTCACGTGGCTACATCTAATTTTGGTGTTTTTGAGCAATGGACTGCCTTTAAGTACAAGACAATCCTCTGCTGCTGTATGATTTTTCAACTTGAGTATACTGAAGCCAATATTGTGCCTAATGATATCATTGAAGAGATGACAGACTGCAGAAGCCTTAATAAGATAGTTTTTACTAATATTACGTAAAATATGTGTTAAAGTCTCTGGTGGCAGTTGGTGGACAAGGTTACCTTGTTTCGATGACATCAAGCTCGTGGAATGTGTTTAAAGAAATACCAAGACTGGTTTTTTTTCGTTCACCTCATTTAAACTCTCGTAACATACCGTCACAAATGGCTGCCTGTGCAACACCAAACTCTGCCGCTCCTACTTACTTAACATACCTTACGACCGAGTTTTGTTGCTTCGTTTTGTATTTTGGACACGTGATTTATATATCAAAAACAATACAAAATTGAAAGTCGAGCTCGGTCAATTTTCGTATAATTTGACGGCTGTAATACGTTTAAAACGTTATGCCAAATGCTATATGCACCACTCATAGGGTGTGGCTTACTGTGAAGTATCTCACGATACTAACAGTGTCCGTAATTGTTATTTAACTACAAAATACTAAAAAAGATTCTTTTAGGTATATTGGCATCTTTGTTGGGTTTTTCTTCTTCTTCTCGTCTAATGCGTTCGAAGACTTGACGTTTTGGGTGGAGAAGCATCAAATTATTGGATTGCTCGTTTTTTTCTGTTTATTCACCTTGGCGTCGTTCCCTCTTGTACCAGGTACTGTAGGGGCAAAATATTGTTCCATATCAAATAATTTTCGCTACACTTTCGCGGTTTTAAGCGGAAAAGCTTACTGAACGCTAGCATACGGAATTATATGCATGGTATCAGGTGTTATATGGGGTTTACTCTTTGGCACTTTGATTTCAGCGATAATGAGCATCATAGGTGCTGGTATAGGTTTCTTCGCTTGTAGGTACGTTAACAAGCGTGTTAGAACCAAAAAAGCTTATTTTCGCAAACATATACTAACAACTCGTTAGATACTTGCTACACGACTGGACATGGCGTCAAATAAAGCAAAGCGAGCGACTAACGTTTATTGTTGAAGCTCTAGTCAAATATAAATGGAAAATGGCTTTCCTGATGAGATTAGCGCCTATACCTTGTGGTATAGTTAACGCTGTAATGGGTGTAAGTACTGAACAGAAAAAATAATTTATCCGCTTGCTGTCAGAAGAAGCAGACGAAATTTTTTTTACTGAAAAGATGATTTTTTGGTTTTTTCGTTGTTGGTTTTTTGACGCTTTGTACAAGGTTTCTGGGGTATCTTTTATCCATTTTATGATTGGTTCGTTTCTACCTATGATATTTGATGCGTTTATGTTTGTTTTGATTGGTGTACAGGCAAGAGATATTGCTTTGATTGTCAAAGGAAAAATGTACGTTGAACAATATGACTTAAAAGACAGTTTTTTTTGTTTCGGACTACATGTTTGTTCTACACATGTATAACAATGTGTATACGTATTTTGATAATAGTGGCGAGAGGATTTTCCAAAACACCACTTCAAATTATCTTTCGGTTCCCAGTAAATCAAGATTTCATCATATGGGTTTTTTTTCTCATTTTATTCTGTTTTTTTTTTTTTTTGGTTCTTGAAATCGTACTTGCCAATCATGATGTCCTGATTTTTGTTAAATAGTAAGCGAAAATGGTGGGAATGGTTAATTGTAGCATTACAGTTTGCTGTTATATTTGGTATACTAGTCATTCTGTTTTTTGTTGTAAAGAGACAACTTAGCAAGTATAAAAAAGCAAAGCTTCTAGAAGTCGAACCAGACGAAGAAGACGCAAAACCATTGATTACAAGTAGAAATGATGAGGATGATACTGTACATGATAAACTATTAAATTAGATAACAAAAAAAACCCCCAAACTCACAACAGCACTGTAACATTAAACACAAATAAAAACTAGTAAATTACTCTGGTACAGTCTCATGTTCTTTTCACATTCAGTTTTCCATGGCTTTTTAAATGGACAAATTTATTGTTCCATCTTGTATGAAGGAGTACTATTAGTTCAATTGGTTAAGCACAACAAGGTCACAATAAGTTTTAGTCGTTCTTCGATTTCTCGTCCATTGGATTGACCTAAAAAAACGCTATTTTGTTTTAGCGCTAAGCCTGATTTTCGGGCTGGTTTGTGAGCATGGGTAACCTTGTGCAACTCTGCAAGCATACCTTTAGTGTATCCTTATGGAGTACTTTACATGAGCATAAAAGCAGAAAGTCACGTGCTACAACTCGGAGTGGCTGTTTCAAGTCAAATCCATTGCAATATTACCTACCCCAAGGTTACGTATTTCAGGCTACATCAAGATAAATACAGTTCACACAGTTAAGTCACTACTAGTAAATAACAGACTAAGAATTTAGTATCAAGTTAACATCTGTTACATTGTGAGCCTAGAATGCTTAATATAACAATTACTGATAGTACGCCATAGTAATTGTTGATTAGTTTTTTTATTCACTGCACACTACTCTTTGGTGCTATCTTAGTAGATTGGGTGCTGTAGGCAAAGTATCCTATGATAGCAGCTCCAACAACAACAGGAACAACCAAAACAGCCCAGCTCCAGTTTGTTGTCTCAGGCTCGAGTATACTAGGATCTAATTCGCACTTAACTACCTTCAGTTCTTTTTCAATAAACTTAACAACAGTCTGAACTTGTTTGCTTGGTGTATCTTGTATCCACTCCTTTTGAGGTAAAATACGACTATACTTTTCCTTAACAGCTCTTGCTACTCGTTTACGGTTAGTACACTGTTGAATGAGCTCAAGATCATCATTAAATTCCTAAGCAAAATAAGTATTAATCACAGTTTAAAGTTGCTTCATTAACAATGACGCACAACAACAAGAAGATGCTTCTTTGCAATTTCTAAGTAGTGTATAACACTAGTTGATAAAGCTTTTATATCTCTGGCTTCTAATAGACTATGTACATCCACTAAGAAGCCAAACAAGCATAAGAACCTGAAGTAGTTGTTAAAAAACAAAATCAACAACAAAAAAAGAACTTACACGTGTATCACTTCAATGACTTTACTCTCATTGCTATGCTTCTTCAGAATTTCTATATCTAAACAAGAACATACTATTAATCGCTGCTTCAAGGTACAATAAACAAATACATACCTAAACTAACTTTGTGTAGTGTTCTTGGAAAATCTTTCCAATTCATTGTATTCCAATCTCTCTTTAGGGGCTTAATCCTTTCGAAATCTAGCCAGTATCTATGTTCTCCTAAGCATTGAACAAGTTGTCTAAACAGTAAGGTATTAATACTAAAATAACATCTCTCTAGCATTGTACTTCTGGACATCAGCACGTGGAAGATCAGAAAACTTATCAAGCTCAGAAACCAGTTCATAGATAGATGCCATCAAATTAGGCATTGTTTGTGTCTACGAGTGCGTCTGTAAGAATAAAGAAAATTAAAATAACACCGCGGTGTAGACGTACATCTTGATTAAATGTTACAGTTGTGTTATATTTATAAAGAGCTTCAAGAGCCTCATTCTGATTTATTGATAAATTCTAGAAAAAACTTTTAAGTCAGTGCTGTGTTGACATTAAAAAAAACCTAGGTAAAATATCACGTGCATGCATAGATAATGTGAGTCCAAAAATCTTCTCACAAAGAGCAACTTCAGTAGTTCGCTTCTTACACCTAAGAAAAATAGTCATGTTAACAAAACATTATCATCTGAATTCTAGTATACTAGAGTTTTAACACACGCACCACTTGAACCCTTGAGCCATATTACATACATAGTAGAAGAAACAAAGTTCTCCATGAAGTGAATAAAATGCGGAGTCTATTAACACCTACACCAATCAGTATTAGAATGCAACTTAAATTGATGATTCATAAAAAAAAAATTCGGCTCACGCACAAGAAGTTGTGCTTGTAAGTCTCCTGTATCTCCATGTTCTTGAATAGCCATATCGTGCTGCGACGCTATAAACCGTGCTATTTGTTTTAAAGTATCAGGGGATATCTTACCACTCTCTAAAGCAGGTCATGAACAGTCAAGTCTTAAGGCATCAAGCAGAAAAAATATACACGTTACTCACCTAGAAACGCTTTTGTACGACTTAGAATATAGCTCTCCCTGTCGAATGTTTCAGTTGAATCTAGATCATAAAGTAAGATATTTTAGTGGTTGTATGTTATTTACCGCTGTAAACAGAGAGCTCGTGAAGAGCTGCATTAACAAATCTTTGATTTTTTTCAGCATCGAATAATTTGATTCTTTCACTCATAAGAACGAAAGATTGTGGACAGTAATCTTTTTGGTATTGTGGAATATCGAACACAAAAGGAGTAGCTCCAAAATTAAGCTTTAAGGATTCTCCTTGCCTAGCAATACCTGCATGCCGTAAACGTAAGGTACCACGAGACTTTGAGTCAAAGATATTGGGTTTTTTCTAAAAGCAGCAAACAATTGTTCAACTTCTCGTACTTATATAAGGGAATAAGAATCCTAACTGCTCAGAAGGTATATTATGGGAACTGGTGAATTCACCATTCCGTGTAAAAAACACTTGGCCTGTGTCATAGTTTAACCCACATCTTTTATTCAAACAAAAATGTCAGAAAAAAAACAAATCTTCATTGTTGTTACATACCCTATTACATCGCCATCAACCCACTTTGGATTTCTATGCGATGAACCAGGAAAACCAAGCCATACACTACCATCCATACCCATATATCCATAACTCTATAGATGTATGAGAATCAAAACGGCGAAATAATTTTCATGTAACATAAAACAATCACGTGCCTCTCTGAACATTCCAGGTGCTACAAATAGCTCTCTTTCTTCATTCCTACAAAATGGAGCTACTCCAATCGCTATATAACGACCAAAATCATCTTCTTCAACACTACTTATAGTTCATACAAAGCAAAACTTTCCTTTCTTGTTGTTCACTGAAAGAATTAAACGTACTACTGTTTTTCTTGACAGGTCAACTCAAAATAGCCAATATTACATTGTGCTAGTGGAAGTGGCCATAAAGGAAGACTTCCTTGTAAGCACCAAAAGAGTTAAGGTTAAAACAATCCGTTGTTTCTCAATTGGTGTTTTTTACCGCTGTATCCGTGTCAAACAAAAGGACGTTATAGGATACTACTTGACCAAGACTTGCTGATTCTGGGTATTGTACTACAAGACCATTCGGTCCAACATACGTCCGTTGTGGTGAAAAAGGCACTATAGTGCTACCCCTCACGTTGCGAAGGTACATAAATACGAACTCTTGGCGCCAGTCGATTTTAGAGCTTAGTTGCTTTGCACTTAACAAAAATACGGTAGAACACATTTGTCGCCATAGCCTTTGACTTTTGTGTATTCTATACAGCCTACAGTGCGTTTGGAGAAAATGTATAAAATCTCTGGGTTCTAAGAACCTAAATACAGCTTAGACGCGTAATATAATACTATGTAGTGCGTGAAAACTACCTAGTGAGCTGAAAGATAATTAGGTCATTTGGAATGATGTCTAAAGACATAATATACGTCTTCAGCGAGGTACGACGCGAAGCGACGTCTAAAACGCTATTTTAGTGCCCAACAGAGCTCATTTAAGGCGTCGCTATAACTTAAGTTGTGGAACTCCAGTAAAGTTGTAGTGGTGATTGGTGTTCAAAGTATAGGTTTAAGAATAGTTGTTTACCTCAATGCTGTAGGAATACAGCAACAGCTGTGTTTCACATGCTGGAATGACAGGTGCACGTGCTCATTCAAAAACTAATTCTTCAGGCGCGACAAAATTGTGACATTTCAACAAAAAACCATTTGTTGGTTTAAAGATTGCTGACCCTGGTAGATACAAATCCATACTGAAAACAACGTAACTTTTATTGATGCAAAAACACAAAGCGATCGGAGAGAACCATTAATGACTTTTTTTTGACAAAATTGTCCATATTTGGGCTTCCGAGAACCATCGGCATTTTGATTTACTAAACACTCTGATGGTACTTTCTCTGGCTTCTGGCACTCTCAACATAGTCACTTGATACGCTTGGATGCTATGTTTCATTACCATGGTTTATTAAAAACAAGGTATGTGTCGTTCATATCAGAAGTGGTTCTCATTTGGTTTTCAGATATAGCGGTTAGGACGCATGTTTGAACTCACGTTGTATAATTGTAGAGAAACTAAAATAACGTTTCAAAAAACAAAGAGGTCCGGCCGTTGGAGATAAACCAGGTAGTTGTTATAAAACAAAATGTTCGCTCAAAAGTATTACTTTTTTTTGCAAAGGAACGTCCAGATTAACAGATTCAAATGCAAGTATGGGCTAGAAGATCTTGGAAGTTTCTCTAGGATCATTTTCAGCTAGCGACCTTCTCATGGCGTTGTGGTCATAGAATGAAAAACCCTTTTGACTTTGCTTCTGCTACGCAAAGAGACATATCTAAGAACTTAGGAGCGACACTATTCTTTTGTAGAACTACGACGTACTCGGTCGTTGGAAACTGATTGGAAGCGGCGATATCAACCCCACTGACAATTGTAACGCGGATTGGTAGTGCGTAGAGAAAGGTTGTATACAGGAGGTCTCCATCAAGAAGATTTTCATGGTCGTGCGTGTGCTGTAGCAGGAAGATGTTCCAGCGCTTTTTCATTCAGACGCTTTTGTTTCGCTACTCGCGGCATAAAATGTCTGCTACGTACTTATGACGATATTGTACGTCTACCAAAGCGAAGGTTCAGTAAACAAAAGCGTTGAGCCAAGAGCAAAGCATTCTCTTCTCACTAAATCGCTAACAGTTTTCAACGGATTCTAAGCGAAAGGCGTCTTAACACATGACAAACGCTTAGCACTTTCCTATAGCGTCTTTACACGCCATAGTCTCTATACCCGCTGAATAGATCGATTTTAAGAGGGGTATTTCGTCGAACATCAGTTTGGTTTTTCCGTCCAAAATCATAAAATAATCAAAGAAACGGCAATGAAACGTACAAGGCAAGGCGTCTCTACACGAGCTCATCACGGTTATAATCCCCGTACTGTGGACACGTCGAATTTGTGTCAACCGCACCTCCAACAAGGAAAAAGAAGGTTGGAAGGCGCCCAAACTTCAGAACGTAAACAATGCATGGTAAAGCGAAAGCGAACGCTAACGGCAGACCAAACGAGCCAAATGGACGATATTCTCGTGCGAGTTGTAGAATGGCTCTTAAATAACCGCCAAACACTTCCAAAAACGCTGGAGAAGCTTAAAAACGCGATAGCGCCCCTCTGCAATATAGTTACACGTGTAGACACCCAAGTACTCTTCTACCAACTTATATTCAACCGCGTCATTACGTTGGATGGTCAGAACTACGTGGTACCCAACCCTTCATACGATCCTAGTGTTCAATTAATGGCTTTTGTGCCGTCTGATACCATTTTGCCGCCACGTTTTTCTGGTGACTTTAAAGAAGCTCTAGACAAAGCTATTGCATGGTTACGTTTTAACCGTCACTTACCGAGAAGTCCAGAATCTTTTCTTCGATGTCTCGACCAACTATGTACATTCAAACGCCAAGCGTCACTTGACAAGATAATTGATGAACTCGTTAAAAAAGATTATATTCATGTGGAATTTGGGCAACTTGAGTACTTGCTCCCAAAACGACACCCATCGCCTGAAGTACTCAGTCATTTCAGATCTCACGTAGCCATTTGTTAACGGTTAGTTTATTTCTAAACTATGCTGATAGAATCTCAAAAAACTCGCAAAAAAAAACTTTTTTTCTTGGACCGTTCTACAAAAACTTTAAAAATGTCTTACCAAACCCAAAAACTCCTTGTACAGATGTAAACACATGTAAACAATAAACACATAATCATATTATTCGTTGTCAGACTTTGATTTTCTATTATTCCCGTCATCTTGTACCAAACAAGTCATTATTTTCTGTTTTGCCTTAAAGTGGTCGAACGTTTAAGCAACCCTTTGTTTTTTTTAGCACAGACATCGATTCCTTTGTATAAAACAACGTAGTACTCCGTAACAGTACTAGTCCTATCCCAATAGTTTTGCAAAAAACGCTTGCTGCTTCACAAGTACAAAAATGAGTTCGGACGTAGGGGCTGCACAGAGTGAGAAAGAACAGAAGCTCTCAAGGCTCCGCCAAGAGACTATGAAGGAAATCGTCACAACTGAGTATGCTTACATCGAGGATATAAAGGCTTGCATAACAGTACGTTTTAAAGATTATTTATCAAGGAAGTGTATTTTAGGAGCATGAAAGTTATCGACAGTCAAATACTGTTTCATCACGCACGAACTAAACCATACAATAGCACTTCGTTACGCCACTTACTACAGGGAAACACTCTCAAGTACTACCTCAAGATGATGTTAAAACGATATTTTCAGTGCGTTTCCTTAACTATAGCATTATATAACCTTCACCGGTCGCCTTTGTGAACTGTTCAACTCCGCTTCAAACATTCAGACTCTAAATAATGTATTTCTGTGTAGAATCTGCCTCAGATACTAGGAATTAACCAGGCGCTATATAAGTCTGTTCGGGAAAATATGGGCGTCATTACAGACCAAAGTAGTGTCAAAAGTATGGCAAACGCGTTTTTACAAATGGTACGCACAAGTAAACACATACAGATATACGCTAACGTCTAATAAATCATTTGCTTCGATTTCGTTTCCTTTGATATTAACTCTCTTCTTTATAGGCTGATTACTTGAAAATGTACACAGGGTATATTGATAACTATGATTCAGCACTTGAGAAATTGCAGGAATGCCGTAAAAAGTATCCTAAGTTTGCAAAGTTTGAATCTGTACGAACTTCGGTTTTTGTGGAGAAATTTCTTATTTGTTTGGAACTAGGAAACAGCGAAAAAGGCTCAAGTACTGCGTATAGATGATTTAATAGTACGACCTGTACAACGTATTTGGTGCGTTTTTGATTTTTTTAAATTCCTTTTATGCTAATTATGGTCTAGTAAATATCCCCTACTGTTTGACGTGCGTTGTAGTCGGTTTAAATCATATTTGACATAAAACGTTAACAAAAAGCGTAGAGTCTTATTAAAAATACTCCAGAGACACATGAAGTGCGTCCGTTATTAAAAGAAACGCTCGGAAAGGTTAAAGCAATAGCAAATCATGTAAATAAGTCTACGTACGTTTCCAAACATCCTTTACGAGTGTGTTTAACTCGAAACTAGAGGCTCAAAACAAAATTTTCAAAAGATGGTTGACTTTGCTGATCGGCTAAAAAGCAGGTGCGCGTTTAAAATAATACTTTGTACGCTTACTAATAGCATTGTAGCCTGGATGTGCGTGTTCTGATCATAAAACGTTTTGAATTCTTTTTTTTCCCTCTTGGAAGCGCTTGTACAGTGCTGTATTGACTTAGAAATAGGGAGAGGACTTGTTTGAGAACAATCGTAGTTTGATAAAGGAAGGTGCCATTGAAGTTGGTAGCAGTCAAGGAGGTCCGGTAGAAGAACGTACTGTGCTTATATTTTCGGATATGATTCTCATTACAAAGCCGAAAAAAAAGAAGCAATTGGCTGTAGTACATAAACTACTCCTTTCTAATTGCTCAGACCCAAAAGAAGCAGAACGTACGTACAGGAGAGATGAGAATTTCTCTTTTTTTTTTTTGGTTTATTTCCGTTAATGTCTTCTTTAGAGGATGTTGCGTTTGATTTGCAGTGCAAGGATGACACATACTGTTTTATTACGAACTCTCAGTTAGATAAGAAAAGCTGGATGTCTGCAATATCCGGCCAGATTGTTACTGCAAAAGCATTGGTAAGACATTCACTTTTTCCTTTTTTTTTTTTTTGTGCTTACGTTGTTTGAAAGGCAAAGGAGCAGAGAAAGCGTAGACGTATGTCACATGATAAGGTGAAGGCAAAAAGAAGTGCAATGGTGAAATCACCATCCAGAAAGTACAAAGAAAACCCGGGCCTTTGCGGCACCAACACTGTTTCTTTTTCGTTTCTAAGTTAACTTCTCGTTGACCTTTTTTAAATTGTTATTTTTAATTTCTCTATTAATAGTATGAGAAAGAAGAAAAGGCATTCTAGAACAGGTTCAGCATCATCAGATAGCATAGAAGGATTACCAACGTTAAAGAAACTTGTACGTGATATTGACTAATCAAACTTTTTTTATTTGTTTTTGGTAAAAGATTGATTTGATTCTCACATTCTTTTGTAGTCATCTAATACTATACATGTATCACCAAAAAGGAGAAGAGGCGGTGAAGAACCAAAGACACCAAAAGAAGCAAAAGAGCCAAAGACACCAACAGCGTACGCTGTTTTGATTCTTCCAATTTTTTTCTTTTTTTCAAGTGTCGCTCTGAAAAATTCACGTGCGAAACTGGAGTAATAAACCTAGAATGGATTGCCTTAGGGTGATTCAGATCTATGTACCTATCCTAGATACGGAGAAATTGCTAAGGATAATTTTACACAACAGTTCTCATAAAAACCTAAAAAAATCCGTTGCATTTTCTTTTTTGTTTTTGAAGACAATAAACCCCATTCTGTTCACACAATCTTAAAAAACCACCCGCGTGCATGTGATTCAATTATTAACTCGCCTTTTTTTAGAGCGACTAATGGAAAACAAGAAGCAGCAATTCATAAGAGCGGTGTACCTCTTAATATAAGAAGTCCACCAGACTTAGTGCCTCCGCCTATAACAGTTAATGGATCTCCAAGCAGTCCTACAGCTAGGCCTGTTCCTCCCGCTCCACCAACAGATGGATTTGCGCCACCACCTCCTATATTCGCTCCACCTCCACGCGTTGCTGATGCACCAGAAAGCCAAGTTCCAGGTATAGTTATTATTGAGCTTAAAAAAAAGTTGTTTTTTCTTTCTCTGTTCGCTAAGTTCTTACTTTCTTGTAGCTTCGCCTAATAGTGCTACTGTCCCTCCGCCTATATTAGAAGATGCTACTACTACTGATACTAGTAGCGCTTCAGAAAAAACAAAAGAAAAAAAGTTAGAGCATTTGGTAACGGAGTACAAAAAAACAAAGGCTGAGAATTCAAAGTTGAAAGAAAAGCTTTCTGCTCTACAAGAACTATTGAAAGAGAAGGATAATGTTCTTTTGAGTATGAATAACCTTTTAAATAATTTGAGCGCTTCTGTGACTGATATGAAAAAAATGATACCAGATGCTGTAAAGAGCAAACAAGAAAAAAAAGATGATGATAATGATGGATGATGATTTTTTTTTTTGGAAAAGATATTTTTTTTATATTACACTGGTCGTGGTAAACAAAATATTGTAAAAAACAAGATCATTTTGTACTTTAAATAATAATTAATGGAAAACAGAAACGAGAGTTAATTGAAGAAGCAAGAAGTGAAGAGAATTCACGAAAGAACTTTTTTCAGGTTTTTTTTTTTTGCGACTTTTTTTTGGGTTGTTTGCGACTAGATCTTTATGAAATTCTGTTATCTCAGTACGGATACTTCCGAGAAATGTCAGTGTGTAATTGTGTTGACGATAATGTTTTGTGTTGGCGTGGTTACTCAGTTTTCTTCGAAAATTATAAACGTTGTTTAGAATAAGAAAACTGATATCCTATTGAAAAGTGGACTAGATCCCTTGTTCGGAGAATAGTCACGGAATCGGAAAATAAATAAGTTTTTTTAATCCATGTATTCATTAACTTACGGTTAATTGATCGTACTTGGAATCACGTGAGAAAGAGAAAATGTGTACAAATGACACGCGCCGAGATCATTCTAAATAAATTGACTCATCGATAAAGCAAGTCCTCAAGCTTCATTACCATGAAAATAAGAGAAGCTACTCTTCTGTTAGGTATCACTCAACAACATGCAAATAGTACATATCATCTACACGTGCTCACGTTGCGTTTTAGGATTTTTCTTATCATTTGTCGCGTGTTGTTCTGTTTACACCGAAGTGGATGGTTCTGATTCTCTAGGGAACGGATCGTTAGAAAAACCTTTCTATTCACTCGCAAAGGCAGTGTCTATGGTTGATGGACCGTCTGAATCATTTGTAGTATGCATCGGAGGCACGTGTTTTTACTGAAAGATCCAGCTTAATATTGTCGGTTATTTACACGTGTTACTTGTTATACAGGTGGTGTATATAACGATACAAATAATAAAATTGAAATAATAACACGTGGCGATGTTTCTATACGTAAGTTTTATGTTAACGCTTTATTACCTCATAACTTGAATGGATGGGTATGTTATGGTGTTTGCTATAAGTTATTTTAACTATTGTTACAATAGACTATTATAAAAAAGAGTGGGTCTCTTGAGGTTGACGAGCTGAGCAGTTCTCTCAATTTGCAAGTTGCAAGTTTTTTAACAATCACGAATTGTACTTTTAATGAAAAGCTTCATTGTACGCTTACGGCACTTCCTACTATGTAGGGAAACGGTATGTGTATTTAATATTACTATAGTGACTGTAGTTGGATCGGAGAGTACTAAGCTTCAAAATGTTTGGTTTAGCGAGAGCAATGTTGAGATAAATTCCAAGAAAGATATTGTTCTTGAGGATGTTTCGTTTTATGATGTTAACATTACTCTTATTTCAGGTTAGCACAGTTATAAAAAATGAGTTAACTTGGTGGGCAGGTGATAACTTGGTAATAAACAAGGGTCATTTCGAAGAGCAAAGAGCAACTTTTTGGCTACAGTCAAGCAACATTTCATTCATCGATACAGTCTTCAAATACAGTGACATCATTGTATGTATAACTCTAGATCCATGCAATATATCACACTTATATCTTTGTATTAGCCATCTCATCCATTCATGAGTATTACAATGACTAAGTCACTTACAAACTCTAAAACACTTGATTCGGAATTAAAGTTTCTGAATTGTAGTTTTTCAGATGTTGTAACTTCTCACATGGTCAACAATGATAATGATTTGTTTACAATAGCAGAAATAACACCGCAAGACGTAAGTAAAGAGTTGTTTTATCGGAATAACCTAAATGAGAAACCTAGAAAGGAGACAAATACACATTTTCTTTAGAAGTAACTGGATCGGAGTTTTCGAACAATAGAGTTGTACAACAGGTGTCCAGCGAGAAGTGTTTGACTTGGTATAATTCTAAGTTTCTTATAAGGGATATGTCATTCACTCACCACCATTTCATGTTGTTGAATCAAACGAAGTCACAGTTACTACATATTTTCACAACAATGTATTCAAAGACAAAGGTAACTAGAAGTTCTATTTTCACACATGCTAATGTGATAGTTGTCTGCAAAACATCCGGGTATTTCAGTCATGAGCATATGCTCACTTGCAAGCCTTGTATATTAGGGTCTTATGCCGTGAATACCAGCGCTCCTGAGTGTACTCTTTGCCCACCAGGTATCTCAACGATAGATATGAGTTTTTCTAATA
Organism: Trichosphaerium sp. ATCC 40318; assembly: GCA_038496445.1. Lineage (NCBI taxonomy): Eukaryota > Discosea > Flabellinia > Trichosidae > Trichosphaerium > Trichosphaerium sp. ATCC 40318. The sequence goes on from JALMLS010000374.1 coordinate 215,457, forward strand.
AAAAAAAACAGGAACATTTGGCAATACCACAGGACTATCCGATTGCTTCCCTTGCAGTTTTGGCACTTACAGTGAGCAGTGCGTTGTTTTCCCTGCCTTCTACATTTTACATCTATACCTAGGTACGGTGCAACAAGTTGCGCTGAATGTCCACTTGATAGTACTTCCAGTATAAGCGCTAAAGGCTGTGATTGCAATGCAGGTAACTAAAGCAGCGTTGATAAGCTCTGTTGATTCTAATGGAAGGGTACTACTGGAAAGAAAACACATGCAAGGAGTGTTTTTTCATGACATCTGATGTTGGATCTACAAAGTGTATAAAAGGTAATATCATACTTTGATAGTACTATGATCAATAAAGCGCTTACACTAATAGTTGGATTGCTTGTTTATATAACTATTGGTGGATCTGTGTTGGTGTTGATTTTGGTGATTGGTACATTGAATTCCATTACTCAGTGTACTTACTTCCTCAGCAGTTATAGTTGGGTTGTGCATTGCTTATAGACGTGGTAAAAAACCAATGGCATATGTATCAGTTAACTCAATTGAAAATAATGACAGTCTTTATCGTGATAATGATAACTACAATGACGATGATAATGACGACTCACAGTAGTTGTTAAAAGAAATAAACAAAAGTTAATTTTATCTGAACAACAATTTATGTTCGAATTTACTCCAATCTAAAATCAGTTTGCACAGAAACAACACAATAACTTGGTACACAATAAGATAACCTATTTTCTGTGTTAAACCTTGAACATTAGTCCTAAAGAAAGGAGACAATAGTAAGTTTTTCTTACTGATTAATAAAACTTTACTAGAGCAACAACTGCTTACATATTGCACATGACGTGAAATAATTTTGCTGAATGTTTCCCAACTAATTAGTTTTGCACCTACCAGTGCACTTATTCCTATAGCCATCATTGATAGATAGTGTGTGCACCTGCCAATGCTGCAATGCCATTGTCTGTTATTGACTCACAACGATATAGGTCGATAGTGTGCACACCTGCCAATGCCTTCAAACCTTCATCTGTTACATTTGTAAATGATAAATTAGTCTCATGTACACCTGCCAATGCTGCAATGCCATTGTTTGTTATTGAATTACAACGACATAGGGAGATAGTGTGCACACCTGCCAATGCCTTCAAACCTTCATCTGTTACATTTGTAGCTGATAAATCAATCTCATGTACACCTGCCAATGCCGCAATGCCATTGTCTGTTATTGACTTACAACTATGTAGGTTGATAGTGTGTACACCTGCCAATGCCGCAATGCCATTGTCTGTTATTGAATTACAACTATGTAGGTTGATAGTGTGTACGCCTGCCAATGCTGCAATGCCATTGTCTGTTATTGAATTACAACGATATAGGTTGATAGTGTGTACACCTGCCAATGCCGCAATGCCATTGTCTGTTATTGACTCACAACGATATAGGTTGATAGTGTGCACACCTGCCAATGCCTTCAAACCTTCACCTGTTACATTTGTAGCTGATAAATCAATCTCATGTACACCTGCCAATGCCTTCAAACCTTCATCTGTTACATTTGTAGCTGATAAATTAATCTTATGTACACCTGCCAATGCCGCAATGCCATTGTCTGTTATTGACTTACAACTAAATAGGTTGATAGTGTGTACGCCTGCCAATGCCGCAATGCCATTGTCTGTTATTGAATTACAACTAGATAGATTGATAGTGTGTACGCCTGCCAATGCCGCAATGCCATTGTCTGTTATTGAATTACAACGATATAGGTTGATAGTGTGTACACCTGCCAATGCCGCAATGCCATTGTCTGTTATTGACTTACAACTAAATAGGTTGATAGTGTGTACGCCTGCCAATGCCGCAATAATGTCGTTTGGTAGCTTACATCGGCTGAGATCAATAGTCGTATTGTGGAGTAATGGACTACCAGAAAGCATCTGAACTTTAGTTGTGTTTTTAGTACGGATACAACCATACCCAACATGGTTGTGAACAATATCTCGTAAAAGATGGCATGTTTGGGCTGTACGAAGCGTATACGTCCCTTGTTTGAGAATATGGACTATTAACTCAATTGGTAGCGCAACAAGGTCGAATACTTGGTTGAACTGTGCTTGTTGTTGTTCCATGTATGATCACCGTTAGTTTTCGTTAAGACAATGTTATAAACTAAAAAGAGAACTTGAGGGATTAAATGCGTTTAGCTGGGTGATATTAAATTAAACACTTAAGGAGCTCTATCAGAAAATTCACTAAAATTTGCTCTCAAATCGTACTAAAAACATACAAGAGGTGACTTCAGAAGCGTGTAAATGTGTGGAACACATCCGGTGGTTTTTTTTCCCCATGTTCACATGAAAGTCACAAACTTCACGTGAAATTGTTGTAGCTGACACCGAGACTATATTTCGCTCAAAAGAACGAATAACAAGTGCTATAGATACGTTTAAGAACGTCTCCTGAAAAAGAGATGAATCTAAGTTCAAGAGAACTACAATCGCTATAAACACTCCCTAACGCGTTAATAGTATATATAGCTTGTATTCAATCCAATGGCGGGCAATAAAATGTCCGTTCACGAAAGGAATTTCGCTAAAAAGAAAAAATATTGAATTTCCACAGCAACAAATTATTAAAACAACACCAAGATAAACAACAAATGGCAGCAAGTAAGATAGTAACTGTAACAGGCGCTACTGGGTTCGTTGGCGGTCATGCCATCAAAATACTGTTAGAAAAGGGATATAATGTACGCGGTACTGTCCGTAATGCAAAGAACAAGGATAGGACAAAGCACTTGTTCGCTATTGCTGATAAGACTCCAGGAAACCTTAAACTATACGGTAAGATGTGTAAATTTTTTCGAGTTTGTCCGAGCTGCACTTTGTTCACGTGATAAAAATTGAAAATTTTTGTTTTGTTACTAGACGACTTCGGGCTTTGAGGTTTTGTGTTGGGTATTGTTTTTACTAATGTTGGTTTACGTGTAGAAGCTGATTTGAGCAATGAAGGGTCTTTTGAAGAAGCTATTGATGGCGCTGATGCCGTACTTCATATTGCTTCACCAGTAACAATGACAGCTCAAAACCCTGAAGAAGAAATAGTCAAACCAGCGTAAGTTTTGTGTATAACTCTCAATCGCAGCATCTTACTTGTGCTTAGTATTCAAGGTGCACTTAATGTCTTGCGTACATGCAAAAAAGTTGGTTCAGTGAAGAAGGTAATTAATTGTAACAAAGAGAAACCTCAAGATATTTCTTTTGCAAAGCGATACTGACATTAAGAGTTATTTTACTTGCTTCCTAACTAATAATTAGGTCGTTATGACGTCTTCAGTTGCAGCTGTACGTTGGGCTGGAAAAGAACCTTCTGGCACACCAGCTGTATTCACGGAGAAGGACTGGAACACTGTTTCTACTATTAGTACTGAACCTTACCCAGTAAGCAAGGTAAAGGCCGAACAAGCTGCATGGGACTTTGTCAAAGAAGACAAGTCGTTTTCTCTTGTAACAATCTGTCCGTCTTTCATATTAGGACCAGTTTTAAGTCCAGGAAGATTAAGCGAAAGCTTATCAGCAGTAAAAAGGTACAACAGTCAAAAGAAACCATCTTGCTAACAATATTGAAAGTCTCATCACTGGTGGATACCCACGTGTTCCAGATATGTATTTTGGTATAACTGATGTAAGAGATGTTGCTTTGGCTCATATTATTTCGATGGAGAAGGAAGAAATTCAAAGTAAGAGGAAGCTTGTTCGGTTTTTTTTCTTACTTTTTGTTTAATAGACGAACGTTATATCTGCTCAAGAAACGGTCTTGTTGCAATGCTTGATTTGTCTAAAGCGCTCAAGAAGTTGTATCCAAAACAACCTATTCCTATGAACACCATGCCTAACTTTGCAATGTACGCAGCAGCAATATTTGATAAGAGATTATCTTGGAATTATTTGAACAACACTCTTGGAAAGAAGTATCACTACAACAACGAAAAGATTGTCAGGTTCGTACCTTTTGCACTGTGCTACTATTTCAAAGAGATAAACTAACAACTTACAAGTGAGCTTGGTATACAATTCAAGGATATGGATACATCACTTAGAGACAGCATTGAGGCTATGGCTGAACATGGACACTTTGAATTAAAGTAGTGGAGTTAAGAAATAAAATATCAGATAGTTCTATACAGCGACAAGGTTAACTTTTAAGTAAATTGCTGATTTTAAACAATTTTACTACGGCATCCTACGGTGCCCATACTTCTGTCACATGGCCGCAATGTGATATAAAAGCGTCGACAGTAGTGATAGGGTGGAGAAAGATGGAGATTCTGAGAAATCGCCAAAAAACTGATACCTTTTGCTAATTTTTATTAGTTTTGTTTTTACAAACTCTACACCATTTGAAAGGGGAGAATATATACAGTAAAACGTTTTCACTTCCAAAATGTTTTTTGGCAGGCATAGCTGGCCGCTAGAGCTAAATTACCAAAAAAAAAAAATTGCATGAAAAATGGAGAAACCTGTAGTGGTTGTCACGTGATCTTTACAAAAAAACTACGTACTCAACAACAGTCTGCTTTGAACGTATGAACTAAATGGAACAAAAACTTTAGTAGAGAAAGTTGTTTCAGAATCACGTGATTTTTGTTACGCGTATTAACAAAGCATGTATGCCGAACAGCCATGAAGTTCTAGGGTAATACCAAACATGCTAATACTCAATAGTTCAAGTGAGTTCAAAGACAAAACTTAAACCACTTGGCGAACAAAAAACACATGATATCAGCCTTGTATTTCTGAGTTCATTTCTGATGTAACAGTACGCTTTTTTTATGTAATTACATTGTATTGTATAAATTAATTTAGTTATCAATGCTAGCAGAAGGTGTTAAATATATAGGCTCGGTTTCAGAGTAAGAATTCTGATGTACATCCAAACTTTCATACAGTGGAAAATCGATATCTGATTCATTGTTTTCTTCTTTACCAATACCCTCAAGATCTACCAATATAGACTTGAATAATGGACGTTTCTTAGGATTAGAATGCCAGCATTTTTCAATACAAGAGCGCCATGAAGGTGTAACAAATTCTACAAAAAAGAAAAAGTTAAGATTCTGATATCTCGCTACTTTACAACTAACCTGGTAATTTCAATCGTTCACCTGATATTACCTTAATAGCCCAAGACATACAATTAAATCCTGAAGGTAAAGGTGTTTGTTGACAATGTATTTCCCACCTTAGAAGAAACATGAGATCGAAAAAGAAGGGTACAGTTATTGCTACAATATAACTCACATTAGGATTGCAAAAGAATAAACATCGGCGCGTCTTGAATAATTTCCTGAATGATCTAGTATCTCTGGTGCCATCCAAGCTAGTAAAGCGTTAGATTAACACACCAATACTCTAATAACATACGTAAGGCCCCATGTGTACCACTAGCTATTCCTGAAGTGTACTCACGTTTATCTGTTAAAAAAAATTAGCCAACATTGAGAAAACATACAAATGCTCACCAAGTACTTTACTCAATCCAAAATCTGATACTTTTGCTCTACCACTTACATCTAACTAAGAAAAACTTAGCTAACAACTAGAGTTAATGTCACATACCAATACATTGCCACTGTTGAGATCTCTATGTAGTATTGGAATCGAATGCAAGTACTTCATACCACTTTACAAAGTTAGTACAAAAAGCCTGATCAAGATTCTAATTATGTATACCTTGCTATATCTAGAGTTATCCTCAATTGCTTAGGTTTTGATAGAACACCTTTCTTAAGTACATCTTGAAGTGTTCCCCATGCCATGTACTAACAGAACGTGAGTATTGTTGAAACTAATATAAATACAATGTTACCTCAAGAATCAGGTATTTGTCTTCCTCATCCTCTAAGCATGCTCCAAGAAACTGAACTATTCTTGGGTGCCTTACTTTTGTTAAAACATTCAATTCATCAATGAACAGCTGCTCTATAAAACAAATGTTAGGAATACGTTTTATGATGATTTTTTCTTTTGTTACCTTTGTCTTTATTTCTGAAATGCATCTTTGATATTATCTAAAAAAATGTTAAGAAAAGACTCACCTGATACCTATATACAATACCTTACAAACAACTTGCTCACCATGCCATTTTGCAAGCCGTACTTCAGCAAAGAAACCCTGTTGCAGAAAAAGTAAGAAAACAAATGGAATTGAAGATCTTGTACCTTTCCTAGAACCTTATCTTGAAGATAAATGTCTTCTTTACTAATACCCCAATTTGTAACTGTTTGTAGTAAAGTATAACTAGACAATAACTCAGAAACTTTGGACCTTAAGTCTTCCAGCTCTGCTTTTTGAATTGCATTGATCTTTTTCTGTTTGGCCAATTCTGTTCGAATCTCAAGATCGCTTCTTCCATCGTCTTTTGATGTTGCACTTCTCCTCCTTGGACGTGGAAGAATACTTTCAGATACACCTAACCGGGATATAGGTTTTAAATCGGCGACTATAGTTGGTGATGAAGCAGATTTAATGTCAAGTTCGTCATTGATAGTTTTTGTTAATCTATTTGAGTTTTTTGCTGCCTCGATTGTCTTTGCTACTAAAAGGTGTCCAGAGCGTTGAGAACTTCTTCTCTTCTGTGAGTCATTATAGCTACTCTTTGAAACCTTCAAAGCTACTTGTGCTGCGTTTGAGAAAACATAAAGGTTCTCTGAATCGAAGGTTATTCCGGCAAGAACATTGTACTTTGTAGGCAATGCCAGATGAACAATACGTTTTGTCACAAGGTCAATAACAGATATAGTATTAAAACCATCGGTACAATATATCACGTGAACATCCTTATCATAGTTAATGTATATCTGCTTGACGTTCTTTGGTTTTGTTAGAATATGTCTAGTATCACGTTTTTTAACATCAACAATATGTATCTCGAACCCGCCTATAAATTCGAATGCCACAGCAAATACACCAGGAGATATAAAAGCCACATCCTCACAATGCCATTTACCACGTGATTTTGAGTCTTTTTTACTCCAGCAAGCACTTACACTTCCTGTAGAGTCAACTTTATAAATACCTTTTTTGCAAGCCAAATAAATATTTCCTTGCATATCTGTTGTCATCCCCATACTTCCTTTAGCGCCACTTGCTCTAATAGTTGATTCATCTACTATAAGTGATACTCCACGCCTTTTTTTAAGTACTTCTACAACGGCATCAGTGCCTATAGTTGCAAATATACGATCTTGATGCGAATCAAAGTACACGATTAGAGCAATCTATTACAAAACCGTTAATGGCACTTTTTTTTTCTTACTTTTTCTTTAAAAATCACGTGCGTCATCTTCGTCGTAGTCTTCTAATCCTACTAAGATCCTAACAATACCAGTATTTATATCCATGCTAATGATACCATCATTCGACTCAGCGAGTATGAGCTACATGAATAAGAAAAGGAACAAAAAGATTAAAATAATAAAAAAATCCTGTCATAGCCGGTTTTAGAAAGATGCTAAAATGCCGCTTTTACCTTTGATTTACGTATAGTAATATCGTTTATCGAATCCAGAAATATTGTTCGCCCTTTTGCGGTCTTGTAGCCTTATTTCAAATTAAGCTCAAAGATAACTCGCTAACGTACCTTTTTTCGCGCAGATATTACCTCCAATCACCTCTGCGGTGACTACTAAACGCTCTTGTTCCTGTTTGTTGTTAGTGATATTTTTATGTGTAATAGCGCACCATAGAGGTATCTCACTACGCTCAAGAAACTGTTCGGGTCGTTGATGTCCAGTCGAATTCTTGTTAGTCCACAAAAGTATTTTCGGGTTTTTTCTTTCGGTTATCTCTTTTTACTACTCGTTCTCAGCTAGCACCTTTCCAATGCTCGAATTTCTTTAAGTTCTTAGTTCTTATACAACACGAAGAGCATGTTAATAGAAAAGACGACGATTTTATAAAGGGACAAGCAGTACAACTAATTTCTTTTTTTTTTGTTTTTCTGGCAAAGTTGATTTTCTTCTTCGTTAAAATAGGTTGACATCACGCTTTGCCAAATTTTGGCGCCATCGTGGTAACTTGTAAAACTGATCTTTTGTAAGTTCAAACACCTCTTTAAACTCCGCATCACTCAAGTAAGACTAAAAGAAAACGTGATTAAAATCAGTGAAAACAACAAAAAAAGAAGTGCTTAAAAAAAAATGAGTGAATGGTTCTCGTACTTCTCTCTTTGCTGGATCTACAGCCTTAGGATAAGGCCTATTTATCAAGTCTTCGTATGAGAAGCAACCAGTCTCCTCTCCATCACCCTCTGCTTTCTTGGTGTTTGTCTTTTCTCGGAGACGTTCATTTTCTTCTTTCAATCTTTGAATCATGAGCTCTTGCTCAGTCATTTGGTTCTTGACCTTGCTAGCAAGCTCTTGATTTTGTTTCTCAAGAGCCTCTATCTTATTTTGCATATGTTCATAATGCTTCTTAGCGAGTTCTCCATCTACAAACACAGTAAAAAAGCGAAGAAAAAAAAAACCCAAAAAAAAAAAAAGTTTTGGAACTTACCTTGAGGTACTTCGATGATTATCTTCTTTGGAGTAACGCTAACTTGTTCTTGTAGAGCTTTAGTTGTCTTAGCAGTATCTTTATACTCTACTTCTTCAATAGAAGGTTCATCAGACGTATCATTGTCATTTTTTTCAGTTGCTTTAAACTTATCTTCAGCAACCATATCCTTTCCAGCAGGAGACTCATTTCCATCTTCTGAAATAGTATCAAGATTGTTATTTGTTTGTTTATCAAAACTTCTAAAGTCTAATTTCTCATAATCAAGCTTGATTTGATGCTGTGTGCCGCGTCTAAAAATAGATCAAAAAAACCGAAAGACCAAAAAAGACTAAACACGAACCTATGCGATCTCCTGAACTCCATATCTGCTTTTTGACGTTCTAGCATCTCTAACTCACTGTCTGAGTCTTCTTCTTCTGGATCTTCTTCTCCAATATCGTTGTTATCGCCGTCTTCAACGTCTTCTTGTTTCTCATCCTTGCCGTACTGTAGAACAATATCTTCAGGCTCTTCTTTGTCCTCTTGCTTGGTTTTATCCTTCGCGTCATCTTCAGCGGTAGCACCATCTCCTTCATCAGGTGATTCGTCTTTTGGAGCAGGCGTATCATCTCCTTCAACAGGGGTGTCTTCCTCAGCAGGGGTGTCATCATCTTTATCTTCACCGTCGTTATCTTCTTCAGTAGGCGTAGTTTCAGTTGCCTCCTCAACTTTATCGTCGTCCTGGGCTTGCTCTGTTTCTTGAGTTTTCTCAGTGATTTGATCTTCTACTTTCTCTTCAGCGCTCGAATTTGCGGAACCGTTGTCCTTTGTAACGTCTTCTGGTGCTAGAGTTAAGTTAGTGAGGCTCTTTATTAGCTTATTGTACCATCTGATGTCTCAGTAGGTTTCTCTTCAGTAGGTTTTTCTGAGACATTGTTATCTTCTTCAACGTCTTCTGAATCATCCTTTTTTTTGGCTTCACCCTCAGTTGTTCCTTTCTTCTTTGAGCTCTTCTTGCCTTCTTTTTTCGATTCAACTTTTTCTCCTGGAGGAGATGTAACAGGAGAATCTCCTTCACCATTTGAGTCTTTCTCAGCCTTCTTAGAAGCGTCTAGAAGAAATGTAAGCATGGATTAACACGTGAACACACAAAAGAATTCAAACACATAGAACAAGTTGTTAGGACATGAAGCGTTTAGAAGATCGGCGATCGCGTAAAAATAAGTAATGTTGTTTTGCCATTTGTGTTGGTCAGAGTTTACACGTAAACTTAGTTTGACTTACCACTGACAAGCAAATTCTTCGATTTCTTCCTCTTGCCAGATTTATCCCTTCTCTTCTTTCCTTTACCCTTTTTTTCACGTGTTTTCTTTGATCCACTTTCACGTATTCTCTTACTACTCTTTGTTCTCCTTGTGACACTACAAACTCTGTTAAGATTTTTTGAGAAGAGAAAAAATCAAACGCTTACGGTTTTGATCCTTTCTTGCCACGACGCTTAGCTCCTGGTTTCTTTGTTATAATATCAACCTTGAGAGGTTCAGTGGCAAGGGATTTATTGATACCCAACGCAATCGAAAACTGTGGACCAGCAGCAACAGCTGTGAACTTAAAGTTTGGATATTCTTTAAGTTGTATAGGCTTATGACTATCCTTATCGTTACCAGTACCTAGAACGTTATGTAAATTACGCGTGAATTAATGTCTAATAACTTACCAAGCTCTCCAAAAGATCCAGAACCCCAAGCCCACAAAGAACCATCAGCTACGTTGTCATCAGTTTGTTGATTTTTTCTTCAAGTTTTTTATATTTATTGTTTACCTGTGAGTGCAAGGGAGTGACCATCTCCAGAGGATGTAGCAATGAAGTTTTTGACTTCAAGAGATTTTATTTTAGTTGGAGAAGTCTTTTGTTTATCATTGCCGTGACCGAGTTTTCCTAGGTGACAAAGTTTAAAAAAAACTGTTCAAAGAAAAAAATACTCTTTACCTTCTTCGCCGTCTCCCCATGTACAAATTTCGCCATCAACTAAAGTACACAGTCAAATATTATTCACTGTTATATTTGTACCTGTTACAGCAACGGCGTGGTTGTCAGAAGCGCTTAAAGTTTGACACTTGAGTTCAGGAACTTGTTCTGGTTTCTTTACCCTCTTGCGACTTCCATGACCCAACCTTTATTATTTATCAATTAAACAAAACGTACAATCATTGACGTACTTTCCGTGGTCATTGTCGCCCCAAGAATAGACAGAAAAGTCCTCTACACAGAGTCTGTTAACACTGGCACGTTTTTTTTTGTGTTACGAAAAATTCGAGAAAAGAGAACGCGTACCAGTAATAGCATAAGCGTGTGTTCCACAGTTGTATACATTAATGAAACTTAGATTCTTAGTGAGGAGCCTTTTAGGTGCTAATGCCTTGTTCTCAATTCCAGAACTCCTAAGGAGATAGACAAGGTATTGAAGACCCCATCCAACCTTTCCACCCCAAATATACAATTCTCCAGTGTCTAAAAAAACAACACGTGAGAAACGAAGAAAAGCATGAAACAAGTTGGTTACCTGATAAAGCAAGTGTATTACATTCAGCGGCTGTAACTTTAGCGAATTCAACATCTTTGATCTCACTGATACGCCAAGGCTGAAAGAGAGAGGTGATTAATGTTCTTTCAATGTTGTAGTTTAATGGTAACCAAAGTACATACGCTGAAGTGTTGCTTTGTTTCTGGATCACCACATAGTATATCAAGGCCCCAAGAGAATGCTCCTCCATCAGCTAAGGGTTTGTTTTAATACATGCCTTTATATTTTGGAAAAAGGTATTTTTAAAGCGTACTGCTGATAGCAGCTGAGTGATGACTGCTAGCTGAGATATCTTGGAATTTTATACTCTTTGTTACGTCGATCTGCTTAGGATTAAGTCTAGTCAACATATCTCCATGACCAAGTCTATCATTGATAAGTATTTACAACAACATTCTTTTTTTTTTTTTGTAACTCACTTTCCAGTTCCACCGTATCCCCAACTCCATATCTCTCCTTTGGCTGAAGAAAATCGTTTAGTTTTCGGCTGATAAATACAATAAAACAACGCAATAAAAATCCGCTACTTACCTGTTAAAGCCAACACGTGAGGTTCTTCGAAGCCTCCTGTCGATATTTTTTTGAAATAAATATTTTGGAGAGAAATAATAGGTGTTGGGCTCAATACCATCCCTTTTCCTGGTTGACACAATACAACAGGATCTTACATAAAAACATAAGACATTACAGTAACAAAACACTCTGTACCTTGACCCCACGTAAAAACATGATACTGGCTATTGTCAACAGCAGCTTTTTTCTCAGTAATCGGCTTATCTTTTTAAAGGAGTTAACAGGATACAAAAATACTTATCACGCACCTTCAATAAACTGAAGGTCTACTTTAATGACATCTTTTTCATCGAAGTCACGAAGTAAATTAGCTATCATAGGGAATCCACGCTTTAAACAATGTTAAAAGAGCGATTTTTTTTTCCGAAAAAACCAAAAAAGGCAGGTAGGTACCTTCTTTGCGATATCTCGAGGTGTAAGATTATTGAACATCATGTCTTTGTGAGCACCATATTTCAATAAGAACTTTACTACGCTATGATGACCATTCTGCGCGGCCACATAAAGAGGTGTTGATTTATCTCCACCTAAAAGGAGCGTTAATTAATTAATTCTTCCTTTGTACATACCTCTTTGGTTAAGATTAGCGCCCATTTGAGCGAGATATTCGACGATTTCTGAGTGTCCTCTAAGCAAATATAAGCCGGGATTAATGAAGAATGGGATTTACCTCATGCAAGCTGCATATACAGGGGAATAACCTCTGAAAGTATCTTCAACAAAAGCGCCTTTTGATTTATGAGAAACACAGAAACCAAGAAGACTTTCGAGCGTACCTCTGCTTACTAGAAGTTTTGTAATCTCGAGGAATCCGTTCTGGCTAGCAATATAAAGTGGTGAAGAACCATCTCCTCCCTTTACGTTTATAATAGCGCCAACATTTATTAGTTTATGAACCACCTCAACGTGACCTTTCATGGCTATAAAAAAAATATTAGAACGAGAGAGAAATAAAATAAAAAAAGTGAAGCGTGTTAACAAGTAATAGTACATACCAGCAATGTAAAGTGGAGTAAATCCTCCTTTGTAAATAGCATTTACGGCTGCCCCATATTCTACCAATAATTGGACAATATCAAGAGCACCAAGCTGACATGCTGTAAAAATAATTAGCTCTCACGTGCTGTACAATATTTATTGTTTTGGGTTTATTTACCAATATAAAAAGCCGTAGCGCCAGCTCTCGTTTTAGCTTCAATACTCGCACCACTAAATATTTTTAGATGCTAATAATGATCCGAATATAAATTCTAAAATACTATGTACGCATCCAGGATAGCTTTAATAATATTTTTTTCACCTCTATGGCAAGCGATGTATAATACGGTTTTACCATCCTTATTCCACTTATCTATAAAAGGCTTCGCCTGAATAAAATATTAAAAGGACTATTAACAAGCAAGACTGAATAAGAGGTGAATGGTAAGCAAAAAAAAGTCAAAAAACTCCAAAAAGCGAAAGCGTAATTTTGATTTGTTTGAAATCTGTTCTGCCTACCTCTGCCTGTCGCACGATCCATTTAACGGTGTCAATATCTTTCTTTAGTACGGCAGTAACTAATTGGTCTAGTGTAGGCTTAAGAGATGGTGGAAGCTCTAAAACATCAAATTGGAGTCCAGCAACCTAAAAATACTTTTTAGTCACGTGATTTTTCTGAAAATAAAAAAAAAGTCGCATTATATTCATTTGTGTAGTGCACTTACTTGCTTTAAAGTGAGCGGCCCGTTAGCTCCAGCATAGACACATAAATCTTTAACTGTTTTCTTTGGATGGCTGCCTATAACACCGAAATAATCGCCTTGTATTGTAATAAAGACCTCCCCTTTATAACAAACGTCATTGTTTTAATACTTTACAGCTAGTATAGAGTACCTGTAGCGATTTTTAACCCTATACCGATGATAGCACCTACGTAAAGTAGTTAACGAATTATGTACTTCAAATCAAAGCAATGGTTGCGAGGTAGTTACACGTATGATTTACGTACCGTTTTCTCCCCATGGCTGCGAGAATTTTACAGGGTTCTTTACGTTACTTTTAAAACCGTCTGATGATAATGCTATCAAATTGGAAGTACTACCTGATGCTAAAAGGGAGAGCGAGTAAGTTGGTTTTTTTTTTGTAGACTAGTAATGCTTTTCAATTAAAATAGCCTATTAGCGTAGACAGTGCCCTGTGTAAAGCATTTCTGATGTGAATTCTATAAAACTATTCTAAAGTGCTAATACGTACCAACGCCAAGTAAAACCTTTGTCTTATTGCCTATTTCAGCTACTTCCCACTCCATGTAGGCAATATCATCGCTGGCTGTGAACGGCGAATCGCTTTTAACGAAGAGCTCTTCCTTTGTAGTTTCCGACCAGCTTATGCTCTGTCCTGATAATGCATTAGAACGTTACCTAGCGCTCGCTAACTTCAAGTTTTTTTGTTTTTCAAAACGAGCAAATATTCCAACTAGGACCGCCTATCGGCATATCACATGCCCTGTCGTGTCATAAAACCGGTTTTTAAGGCTTTCTATGTCAATTACCTTCAATGTAAACTCCAGGGACATCGGGATCTACAAGTGTAAACTCCAGCATTGGGAAACACTCACGCTCTTGTTGATTACTTCTATAACGTGCGGGGCTAATAAGACACCAGAATGTGCACCAATAGCTCACAACAAGATTGAGTGTGGCAACTTCACCTCGCTTCCCTTCCCGTCAAATAATACAGTCTTAATAACGGAATAAAGGTCGCTTGGTAACTGCATTGTATAACAAAACCCTCAGTGTTGTTTTGGCATCAGTGAACACTATTTATCTATCAAAACGACGAGCAATATTATCAATTGTAGGTGTCAGTTATGGGACATAACAAATTGACACACCGGATCGTTAGTGGTGATAAATGCCTTGACACCTTCATCTTTTATTAGTTTACTTTGGCGTAGGTTCATAGTATGAACACCTCACCCTCCAATACCTTGACTCCTTGATCTTGTTACATGTGCATAGGCCATGCGTCACGCCAGCCAATATATATCAAACACGTTTTTTCAACAAATTTTCATCCTTTTTTTTTCAAAAGTATCACGTGTCAAATTGGTGTTATGTCTTTTCCTGTTGGTTGTCTATGGTAAATACTTGAAGAAGAAACACATCTGGCGTTTCAGAGCATGCAATATAAACTCCATAAGGTACATAGTTTACACTTTTGAAAAAGTACATACGTTTTACGTCGCTTTAAGTCAAACCACTATTACAACCTCACCCAGACATTACCCTTAAAAGCGTTCTATTATCTACAACATGAGTTTAATGCAGCTACCTACAGAGATATTAGCCCACATCTTGCTTCACACAACAAAAGCGCGGTTTGTAGCTTGTCAAACGTGCCATCTCATTGCTTCAATCGTTCATGATGTTATTGGGTACGAAGAAGTGAAAATTACAAATATCTCACAAGTGCAGCCGCTTTTAAAGCACCCCAGCACTCTTCGGAAAACAAAAATCTGCCTACATGGACTTTGTTTTAATGATAACATTATCAAGCTATTTGCTGGCGCTCAAAATATTAACTTTAGCGAGACTGCAGTGACGGACAAAGGTGTCAAAGAACTCGCTGGAGTTCATACTATTCATCTCAATCACAGTAAAGTTACTGATGAAGGTATTAAAGCACTTGCTGGAGTTCATACTATTTACCTTCAAAAAACGAGAGTAACTGGTGAAGGTATTAGAGCACTTGCTGGAGTTCACACTATTTCTCTCCACGGATGTAGGAAAATAACTGACAAAGGTGTCAAAGCACTTGCTGGAGTTCATACTATTCGTCTCAGTTTCACTCCAGTAACTGACAAAGGTATTAAAGCACTTGCTGGAGTTCACACTATTTTCCTTCACAGTTGTAGCAATGTGACAGATGAAGGCGTTAAAGCGCTTGCTGGAGTACATGAGATACACCTTAGTGGAACCTCAGTAACAGATGAAGGTGTCAAAGAACTTGCTGGAGTTCATACTATTCATCTCAATCACAGTAAAGTAACTGACGAAGGCGTTAAAGCACTTGCTGGAGTACACACTATTTTTCTTAGTGGTTGTGAGAATGTTACAGATGAAGGTGTTAAAGCGCTTGCTGGAGTACATGAGATACACCTTAGTGGAACCTCCGTAGCAGATGAAGGTGTTAAAGCACTTGCTGGAGTTTACGCTATTTTCCTTTGTGGATGTAATGTTACCGATGAAGGTGTTAGAGCACTTGCTGGAGTTCATACTATTTCTCTCCACGGATGTAGGTATATAACAGACAAAGGTGTCAAAGAACTTGCTGGAGTTCATACTATCCACCTCAATTACACATCAGTAACTGACAAAGGTATCATAGCACTTGTTGGGGCAAGACTTATTACTGCCCTTAGAACTGCTGTAACTAAAGAAGGGGCTAAATCTTTAAAAGGGACTAAGGTTATTAGTAACCATCGCAAATAAACTCTGGGTCCCATTGTTCCATGTAATCCCATCTCTTATACAACGTGGATGTAGAATGGAAATTTTAGTTGACAAGATAAGTCATGTATTCACAAAAAACAGTTGATTCTCAGCCCCGAAACGAAATACGAAGATGGTGGTCTATAAAGTCTGACAGCACTTTCGGATATAACTCGAACTAATGCAATATGGCAAAAGAGCACTGGCCTCATGGAGCAGGAGTTGATCCATAAGGTATGGCCTAAGAGAAAAAGCTCATCAGCGAGGAGCTTAGCTGCTTCATGAGAACAATTTTAGAAAGAGATGCTCAATAAACGACAAAGGTTGAGTGTCCGACTGGAACTCAGTTGAGCTTCCTAAAAAATAATACATAAAAATAAATACTATAAAAAGCACAGGGGCGGAAGGTCACTCCTTCACTGTTACGGTCCATCAAGTAGTTGTGTCCTCGTCATATATACACGTGGAAGATTGGTTTGGTGCAACTCCAAATGTCAACCCTTAGTGAGCACCAATGTAGGCTTGCTTAAGAATGGTAGTCCTGGCGTAGACAAATAACAGTAAAGTAGATGCTCAATATTGTCCGTTTCAGTCAAGTTAGTCAACCCGTTATTTCGCCAGTTATTTTTCGCTCTTCAAGCAGTTTATTTGTATTATAGTACGCATTGGAGCACTTATGTCGAAAAAAATAACTGGCGAAATAACGGGTTGACTAACTTGACTGAAACGGACAATAAAAAGCAGTATTTCGTATTGTACTGTCATATTATTCAAAACGTTTTCGCACGTGATACAGCTATACGTATTGTTGGAGTACCAACATTGATATAGTGTTACACTGCCATAACAGATTCTGTGGAATTCGTTTATTACTAAAATACCGCAGGACGTTTAAACAAAGAATAGTTTAAGTGAACAGCAACTTAATCCTATTCGGTGTTAGTACAATACCCAACCTAAAACCTCCACAATGAACCAAAAGGTCAAATCAAAAGCTAGTACAATAGTTAATGCAACAGTAAATATTACAAACGACCTACCTAACGGCCCATACGCTCAAATAAAATCAGGAGGAAGCAATATGCCTATGGCAGCCGCGTTTATGTGTATCCACCCATAATTCGAGTTTTAAACCCGAAAATTAACGATTGTTACGTTTTCTTAACAGAACGACTAGCACCGGCATTAGAGGTGTTTGTAGCTGAAAGTAGCCTATGTAGAGACGCAGCACAGGCCGTTGTTAATTGTATACAACGATCTCAAGGCCAAATGACCTCAAACATGAGGAATACCAAGATTGAAATGCAATCTACCCCTACTGTAACTCAGGTAATATTTAAAGGAGGTGTGCTAGAATTGGAATGTCAACTTGGCCCATTCGGTGTAAAAAATGGAGATTCTCTTGAAATGCATGTTTCTATTGCGTCTGTTACTAAAATTAAACAAAAACCTTGCTCTGTAATGTAGTCAAAGAGTGTAGGGTACACAGTGATAGCATATCATAAGACAATTTGTAGCACAATAAATAGAAACACATCTTTACAAAATAAACTAAAATGAACAAAAAAGTCACGTGACAGATTTTTTTTTGATGTATACTCCCTGCGTTAGATAAACAAGCCCAGCTTACAATTATTGATGTTACATAGATTGTTGTCAAGTATCTTTAGAATTACGCCTTTTGAAACACGCTTTAGCACATTAGTAAACCTCGCGAGAGTCCAGCTAAGAAATTCTGACAAATGGTAAAAAGATGAATGTGCGTTTATTTTAAAACTGGTGCAAGGTTTACAAGAGAAGTAAAAGCGCAGAGCAAATCAATACAAAGAAGACAGAAACAGTGGTCTGGATTGATCCGGAAGGAGGTGTAGTTCCTGTAGAAGGAGCTGGTGTTGTAGGTGGAGGTGTTGGAGATCCAGCGTCAGCTAGCACAATTGTTTGAATGCCGGCTGCGTTGGCTGTTAGGATAGCTTCTGGCACAGGAAAGAAACCAAATTCCTCTGTACTATTCTGACCTTTAGCAGATAGCGCATACTCAATAAACTCAACAATAAGTTGACCTTGTTCACGTGTCAAGAAACTTAAATCCTCGTAGATTAAAAAGTAACTGAACGTTGTGACTGGCCATACGCCGGAACCAGGTTGGTTGATTAGAGTGAGCTCGTCCCATTTGTCTGAGTTTGAAGGAGGTAAGTTGTTTAAATCTTGAGCTACTGCTTCGACATTTGCTTCTTCAGCTGTAAGGAACTCTCCTTCTTGGTTTTGAAGAGCAGCTTCAACGAGTCTGTTTGTTCTACCAAAACCAACATCGACATATCCGATTGTATAAGCGTTTGCTTTTAGAGCATCTGACATTGCGCTCGATCCTTCAACTTCAGTTGTATTAGCTGGAAAAGGGAGTTCTTTGCCTGTTCCCAATACCCAGACGCCAGGAGCAGCACTTGCGAGGTATTCAGAAAGATTATTTGTAGATGAAGACCCATCTTTACGACGAACAACAAGAATAGGTTGGTTAGCATCTACAGTGAACCCAGGGTTGTCAGCCTACACGAGAACACGTTAGAAGACCAACTAATTAATAAAAAAAAGAATAAAATAAATTTCAAAAGTCACGTGACTTGCCATTATATCAGGGTGATCCCAAGTAGTAATATTCCTTTGAAAAATCTTTGCGGCGACTGCAGCAGTAAGATTTAATGTTCCACTGAGCCTTTCTGAAGGTACATTGTGGAAAATATTGACGGCACCCAATAGAAAAGGGATGTGAAGTACTTTTGTATCACCAAGTTGTACGTGTTCATCGTCATTCAGTGGTACATCAGCAGCAGCCCAATCGTTGTCTCCTACAAAATTATTAAAAAAAATCAAAAAAAAGATTCTTTAAGAAATGTCTTTCATCACGTGCTGGTTGTTTTACTTACTTGCTAACAGGTCTGCGATACCTCCACCTGATCCAATTGCTCGGTAATCAATCGTAGAGGTGGGAAAATTTGTTGATTGGGCCTTGTAATCAGGAAACCAAGCGTCGGTAAAGAGACGGCTTGGGTTTGTAGTTCCCGAGCCCTCAATTGATACCTGAGCTACTGATCCTGCGATAAACGCTATCAATATGATGTTTAATGCTGTTGAAGCCATTAGGGGGATTTATGGGGATGAAGTGTCACTAAATCGTTTCAGCTTAAGTAAGATCACATAAACAATCACGTGCCTATGTTCTTACTAAAAGTGGTAAGTAATGAAGGATGACGTCATCCGTCAAGAGTGTAAATAAACTAAGCTCAGGCATGCTTTTGTCGGCCGTAAGTGAAGTTCGAAGGAGCCCAAAATGACTCTTTTTACTTATTAGTCTGCGTTACTAGAAACGGCTCGTTCTGACAAACATATTTGGTGTCTTGTGGTCATGTTAATCGGCCTTAGTCTTCCCTTGCGTCGAAAACTCTCAGTGCAATCCCATGTTAACTATTTAGCATTGTAGCCCACGGTATCGTAACAAGGGGTTATTACCCGCCCACAGAGGGTCTGTGATGAATGCTAACAACTTGCAAAAGAATGCGAGGATGAATAGAATTGATTGCTACTATGTCCATCATTTTAAGCCCATGCACATGTTAATAAAGATATCAAGCTGTTACATTTGTTACTACACCATGACTATACTCAATGTCATAAGAACAAGTTTGGTCACCAGGCCAAAGACAAAACTGCTACACGCTGTTTGGCAATTGTGACATCCAATAAAGTTAATAAAAACATGTTTTGTTTCTAATGTCATTTTAATTTTGGATTATCAGTTTCTTTTCCTAACCATTTTTTAAATACAGTAGGTCTCGTTTCTAAACACAAAACTTAAAATTAACAAGGTGACTACGAACGTTAAACACTGAAACAAAGAAATCAAAAAAAATACTTCTCAAAAAAACATACCATAACACTTGTGTTCCCAAAGTAGCTTAGGTTTCTTTCTTCTTCTCTTACCAGATAGTTGTATATCTTCTTCTACATAGTATACTTTCCAAGAGAATAACCGTTCATCCCCTAGAACACATTGAGAAAAAAAACTAGCCAACATTTCATTTAAAAATGTCCAAAAAAAAAAGCCCATGTTCAACGCTATGTCAATCACGTGCCTTCATGGTATTTATTCCAGTTACGACAAACATATTTACCAAAACCCTAAAGATATAATTAGGGCATTTAAATGTGAAACAGAATAAAGTTGAGTACCAAACGTAAATAATTTACATTCCCACCATTGTATCCGTTCTCAAAAAACTTGAACCACCTGTGACTTTTAAATGCTTGTTTAAAGCTTTTAGGTCTGGAAAATGGGATATCCTCATATGAATTAAAGTAGCGTGGCTGCCAGTGACGCCGTGTAATAGCTACGACAGCGATTTAGAGAAAAAAACAAGAAAAAGAAAAGGGAATCAATAGTAACATAAATGTCACAACTAACCTCCATTTTGAAATAATTCTATTGCCTTTCCGTTAACTTGATCACCGGGCATAACGTAATACCTAAAAAGAAAACAATCAGTCAGTGGCAATCAAAAAAAATGATCATCCATCCAAAAAAAGAAAAGTACCATGACTTCTTTGGTGGATGTGGTGCGAACATGCTCCATTCTTGTTCAGTCCTTCAAGCTATTAAAATTATGTTTGGGTTATATTTAGTTACCTGAGTGTCCAAATAAGCCCATGTAAAGGTGTACCAATCCTGAAAAAACAATCAAACGCATGCTATTTTAATTGGGTTTTTTCAAAAAAAATCAGTTGTAAGCATGCTACTGTACAAGCTGTACAAGCCAACTTTCTTGGTTGATCAAAGGGAGTATATATTTTGTGTGTTTTCAAAAGAAAGATAGTGTGACGCACATGTGAATGTCCAAAGACTCAATGTTCCAGAGAACAATCTGTAAAATGATAAAGCCAATGAATACCGCTTTTACAATACTGAATGTACACTTTACTGTTTCTTTGGCTTTCTTATATTTTACCTTATACTCCCTTTGTTTGTTCGTAAAGCCAATTTTTGTAATAGATTTGCCTGGTGGCAATGATAATTTCGAAGAAAGAGAAACAGCATGGAAAAAATCAAAAAAAGTTCCAATGTTCGGTATCTTTTTGAGTACAAATCCTACCCTACAAATACTTATTAGAGAATGTACTTGCACTACAAGAATATAGAAATATTCACTTATTACCATTCAAGGAACCAAGAGAATGGAGATATAGTAAAAACACCAAGAAATGCATCAAAGTTTTCTAGACTTACTCCTGTTACAAACATGTTAGGTGGTGACTTGTTTATTCCTATTCAAGTGATACTGTGTACCTTTATCTGTTATAAATAATAGCCACTGATCAGTATCAGTAATCTCATCTCCATCTGACGCTACGCTTCGCTCAACATCCTTAAAGTCTAAATAGAACTTGGCTATGAGGTAAACTTACACATGAAACACGCACTGGCATGATTGTCTTGTTCAGAATCGTCTTTTTTATCTACAACACTATTACTGCTTCCATATATGCTATTAATACTATTCATTGGTAGAACGCTTGTATCAGGAGAAGTCAAAAACGTCGATACCAGCCCACCAATAAATAAGCCGAATGTTGAAGTCTAATTAAAATGTTAGGCATTTAAAATCAGGATCCTTACTATACCTCGTTATAGTATACCCTAGATCTCTTCCTCGATGCAGTGCTAAGATATGGGAATATCATATCATCCCAAACTAGAGAAGGAAAGAAAGCTAAATACCCAGCAAGTGGACAGAAGAAAAATAAACCTGTTATAAAAAGTAAGTAAACATACAAACGATATGAAACCAGATGTCGCTTGTACCTAGCCTCATACTAATACCCAGTCCGAAATGCATGCCCATGAATATTAAACTACCTGCTATACGACAATACTGTGTATAAAAAGGAAAGAAGAATAAAACAGGAGCAAAGAATTCCCTAACACGATATTTGAAAAGAGCTTATAAACAAAGCCAGCGACATACGTGTACATAACTGTCCATGTCATGATCTTACAGAAGTAAGGATAATTGCGCAAAAACATACCAAAAGGCATTGTAAAGTAATCAAGATTAAGCGCGTAATAAGTAGCAGTACCTGTACTAACGTTAGAACAAAAAAAAACTGAGAACAGAAAAAAAAAAAAGGGAAACCTTTGAAAACACGTGCCATCTTCGCGCCATTCTTTTGAGTTCTTATGGAATGTTGATACAGTGTATATCAAAAAATATTGTAGTAGCCACCCAAATGTAGCAGCACTGAATGCTAAATGCGCACGTGATTCGCTCCTGAAAGAAAAAAGTAAATACTTTCTTTGAAACACTTTAAAAAGAAAAAAGTTATCTACACACCTTGCACTAAACGCAATAGGCCCTTTCTTACTTTTTTTTAAATTCCTTAATGCGGCATCAACTGACCAATACTACAAATCATATAAAAACGCATACACTAGACAGAAAAACAAGCAAAACTTCAAATTTTTTTCTTCTGCTTTTTTTGTCAAGTTCACAAGATTGTCCTCCATCCGTACCTCTCCTATTGGACATAACATCAACCAGAATAACGTCATACGATGCATGACATCCCCACTGTGTCCAATAAATATAAAACTAGCTTGAAGACTACAAAGCATCCACCATGTTAAGAATGTAAATAACCTCGTATAGAACCCAATACACATCATAAAAGCGAAGAACATGTGTAATAAGAAAATACAACGTTGACCGTTTAAACTTGAGTTAATATGATGAAATGTAACGAATTGAGGCCGTGTTGTCCGTTCTAGGTACTCGTGGTGTTTTACAATACCGTCATTTGTATAATGCGGTATTAACTCGTCGTATCGGTTTATTAGATCGCCAATGACCGAATAGAGGGTAAGCAAGGATGTCAAATGACGTTTTGCGTTCTTAAGTATACCAAAACGCTCGTAATTATCTCATACGTACCACCAACGCGTAGAAAACGCGACATAGAGCTAAAGATCGTTTATCTAGGCTAAACATTGTTTTTAACCGATTATATACCCCACCACCATCTAAACTAGGTCCGTGAGTGCGCATTGCACTCACTGGCACTGTGTGAAGCTGTAATTTAAGTTAAGTGAGACTGTAGCAAAGTAAAAGGACTGACAAAACCAAATTGCAGTGTTGGTAAAATTGCGCAAGTATTGCATTGTATCACGACATGTAAACATCAGAAAAGCTGTACAATTAAAGCAGAGAAGCTAGAGAATATAGGGATTGATTAATTCCACGCATTACCCGATTGTAAGACAGTACACTGTAGGATTTAGAACTACAACTATTTTTTCAACTTAAATCACGTGCGTTCCTTTTTGTTCGTGAAATACTGTCTAATGTTTATTTTTTGGGAAACAGCGTAGTACTTGGATAGATGTATGATTTGGTAGTATCTAGAAGGGGATTTCAAACCCCGCTACAAACCCCGTGTAACTTGAGACATCAGGGAACAAACTGAACAAAAAAACCGGTAGGAAAAAAACTGTTTCAAAATAAAGCTAAAAAAAGGTGAAGCATATGATCACTAACTTCAGTCGTAACATAATCACAAGTCAACAATTTTCCATAAAACGTTTCTACTGCACATAATTCCAACCATAGTCAAGTCTCCATAATTTTTATAATAATGGAACTAACTGATAAACAACAACAAATATGGTACATATCCACTTGTTATTTTTTTTTAACATTGCTCTTGTTGTTGAAAGACATCTCCACTATTTGTTTTAATATTAACCTCCGATACAGGTCTTTAATGTTCCGACGCCAAGAGGGATATGCTAATAAGGCTAAGAAGATTATAAATGGTAAAGACCCGTGTAAGCTATATTTCCACAACGGTCCAAGAAAGGAGACACTACTCCATCTTATAGCACGTGATAAAGTAAATGGACCTGCATTGTATAAAAATATAGCTGGTGCTATTCCTACCGACGCAGCTGATACATTTGGATGGACTGCGCTTCACAGTGCGGGTAAGCAAACCAAAAGGACTTTTTTTACGTTTTTTTGTTGAACATTTACATAAATTTATTTCCCCTCGTCTCACGTGACGTTGTCCGTTTTTTTGCTCTTCTAATTCTATTTATTAGCATGTGAAGGTAATCTAGTCGTTCTAAAAAAGCTTATAAGCGATGGTGCTAAACCCACTGCGAAAACTGGAAATGGATGGAGTCCTCTTCGGTTAGCATGTAAGCCATTGTGTCCTCATTATACTCCTTACTCTTTTTTGAAGCATTAAAGGGCCATTTGGATTGTGTAAAGTGTTTATTATCAAAAGGAGCTTCGTTGAAAGCAAAATCAAAACTAGGATGGACAGCACTATTTGTTGCAGGTATGGATCTTTTTTTACAATGTTCAGTTGAAAAAAAAAGTTAAATGAAATCCTGGAACTTCGCTTTTGTCACGTGATACCAATCTAGATTATTTTGATACACGCAAACTCTTTGGTATCAAAATACGTATCTTTCTTTTTTACAAAAAGCGTCATGGCGCCGGCACAAAGCGGTTTTTTGCTTGTTCAAATAAAAAACACTCAGCTGACTTTTTTTTTTTCAGTACGTGAAGGTCATCTAGAAACAGCGACGTACCTATTGGAACAAGGCGCAAAACCGAATTGTAAAGATAACGAGGGAAGTTATCCACTTCACAGAGCAGCAGAGAAAGGATACGACGAAATAGTTAAAGTTCTAGTTAAGCAAGGAGCAAAAGTTAATGTACGAGATAAAAAAGGTCATACGGCATCTTACTACGCAGGCACGTGACCTACGTACTAAAACCAAGTACTTATTATGAAAATAGCAAACGAAGGATTCACAGATATTGTATCTATCCTCGATGATAACGGAGCAAAGGGCGGGAAACTTCGTAGCTCCAGATTGTTTAATAGTTTCTCAGGGAAAGCAGTGTAAAAAAAAACCCAAAGAAATAAACCCAACACAAAGTACTACGTTGTTTTTTTGATTTAAACTCTCTTAAATAACAACATAAGCAATATTTTAGAATGATTACCGCACATAAATATTCATGCCACTGTCTTTTCTAATGTTACAAGATTTGTCTGAAATTTATTTAGTAAAACACGTGAAATAACTGTATAAATAGAATCGTGTATGTACGGTACCCAAAGCTCATCAAGTATTTCTCTCACCCACAGAAACGCCCTGGCGAACAAAGACTGAACCAATTGAATAATAGTATAAAAACAAAGTCAAGAAGTAAAGTACAAAGGTTTTTTATTTACATGGTTTTTTTTAGTTTTGATGTCCATCTTCCGAGGCATTTTATTAAACGGGTGGTTTAGTAGTTCTTTTGCAAGTGCTCCTCGAACAGACGACTCATGCAATCGAGTAAAATTCATCGCTTATCGATGATACCATTGCGTTGGCCGAAGCTTTAGATAGAGGTTTATGAACTTGTGTCGAGTGAAATCCCTTGATCAAGAGCCCACTCCTCAACCACAGTACAAAACAGGTCCTCGACAATGTTGTCGTAAGTACCCACCACAGAGGGTTGCTGGTAGATCGCCATAGTGAGTGCATCACCTGTAGCCAGTGGTAATATGACGGCTGGCCCGTTTGGTGAGGTTTTTAGCACCTCTGCTGGTTGCACACCGTTTTCGCCCTTCGTCTTTCTCTGTATCTTCGCTTCACGTAGGAGGATCTCGTCGCGCGGTTTGACTTCAGTTTCGGGGTGGTCATCGCGAACTACTTTCGTCGCCATCTGGTGAGTGTTCGCGCAAGCGTAGGCAGTGCCGCAGGCATCTTCTCCGAGAATTTTGTCGTTGTCGGTTGTGTACTTTTGTTTAGATCTCTTGCCGTTCTTCTTGAAGATGTTGCAGAAGGCGTTGAAACGTTGTTTGATAGTATCGAACATTGGATGAGGTGTTTAATTAGTTTGAGTAGATGAATTATGAGTTTTTGAAACTCGTGTAGTTTTTGTCAACGAGTAGTCGTGTAATTCTCAGAGTTTCATTTTTAACGTCTCAGGCAAACATGCTGTGGTGCCAATGTGAACGTAATTGAAGCGGTTTGAAGCTGTTTTCGGAGAAAAGGAAATCGTACGAACGTTTTATTAATTCCAACAACCTATCCTACGCGCAGAGAATACACACTGTAGTTCTAGCCACATTTTGTAATATGTATAACAATACACACTCATAGCTTTTTCATGTACCGTAAGCAACTTTTTCTATATTCTAAAGGACTTAGTATGGAACAATGAATAAAAACGGTTGGTTGCACGTGAAGTTTTTGAGTGAGTACTTTATCGACAAACTGTAAGATACCCAAGGCTATTGCCAAGTGCAAACCAATAGCAAGGACACCAGTTTCTTCACAAAAGAGAACTATACTTAGTACTCATGCACGTTCAAGTAATGTGTATTTCTGTTGATGTTGCTACACCCACTAATGTTAATATCACGTACACTTGCCTTGAGATCTTCACCAATGATTTTTGTGAACGATAACTCAATGGAATGTACTTTCTATGGTTGCTTAAACACAACTTGGATTTAAGACACTGGGCAAAGGGTACCATGATCCCCACGCGTATCAAAGCTAACCTCAGAAATAACAACAAGAAAACAGCAACGACAGTAATAAACAAAGCACTACCTAACGAGATTATTACTTATATTCTGGACTACAACAATGAAAAATCAAGTCTATTCACCTACTTGATACTCTCCAAAGGCTTTGAAAGGTTTATAAAATCAAAAGGGTCGTATTGGAGAAACATGTATCTCTCTTTATATGCCACAGGAGAATACGATGAAGCTGGAATGCTTGTTGAACAGCATATACGTTGTATTCTTGATGCTAAGTTTAATGATTTCTTCGAAGTACCAACACGTGATTTTGCCAATTCTCACAAACAATCAGAAAGTGTCACGTGTCAAAGTGAAAGAGACTCTAAATGTCGCTTAAAATATTGGAAAGATAGATGTCATAACATTAAGATTGCTTCATCACTTGCCAGGCATCTTGATAGCTTTGTTTTTCCATTCTACAATGAATTCTGTGTACCAAAGTTTACTCCTTTTCTTATATTTGTAGAAGAAGAACAGGATGATGTCATAGGAGAACATACACTGTTAAACATGCTCAGAAAATATGAACCAAATGAAAAGTTCTATAAACAAATGGACATTAAAGCATTTTCTGAGTATGTCAGAAAACCTGAGATATTAAACCCACTCCAAGAGATTATAGACAAAAAAATATGTGGATTGGAAAATATAACATGTCTCAATTATACCAAAGGAGGCCAGTTTTATATGATACATAGTACATCACCTATAACAAAGGCAATTGTAGGTATTTTCCTTATTGAAGATTATACAAGCTGTGGCAATGGAAGCTTCAATGAGTACTATCGCAAAAAACATGAAGCAGGCTGGCAAATCCCACAGTAAAATAACTAGATGATTGGGCTATGTGTCAAAGATAAATCCCTCAATGACAGTAATTATGGAAACAATGTATCAAACAACAATAAACAAGTTTTTTTCAAAAAACAACAAAATCTATTATTTTTTTTCCATTGTTTTTTTTTCTGTTAAAGCCACTGTAATTCAAGTATATTGACCTCCTGAAGAAGGATGTTATTCTGTGACTCGTCAAAAGTTGCTGGCAAAGGCATTCCTTGAAATAAAAAGTAAGTACACAAAACACTAAGAGTCAAAACAACAGACTGTTTTCAACTTCGTTTTTTAGTCCAAAAACAAAAAGAAAATCTATTATATCATTATTGACAATACCTTTTTTAACCCTTGCTGCTAATAGTACAGCGGTAGTCCATTCCTCAAAGTTGAGTTGGCTATCTTTGTCTCTATCCGAAAGACCCCTACAACACAAAATGAGTCAAACTTTTTTTTGGTCTTTTTTTTGTCTTTTTTTTGTTTGACTATCAACTCAGGCCGTTTTTCATCACAAGGGCCAAAATAGCACTTATCCCTACGTACCAAATAGTTGCCAGATTTTGGTGATCAAGACCACTAGCTAGCAAAGCATCTCTGGCTTCAACACCACTAACAAAACCAGGTCTTGTAGTGCCTATTGTTACAAACTTTTTCTTTAATAAATCTAATACTTGATCGCGTGCAGAAACCATAGGTGTAGAAACGCTTTAAAAAAACAAAAAGTCAGCCAAAGACTTACTTGGACTCGAGAAACTTGCAGAACAAAGAAAAAAAGAATTTGACAAAAAACGCGTTATGAGGTTCAGGAAGGGTCACGCAAATGCCCTTCCCCAAAGTATCTACACTGATACCACACGAAGGAGGTATTTTCCGAGCGCAAGGATGGTTTTCATCATCACCACAAAA
The DNA here is from genome assembly GCA_038496445.1 of Trichosphaerium sp. ATCC 40318. Taxonomy (NCBI): domain Eukaryota; phylum Discosea; class Flabellinia; family Trichosidae; genus Trichosphaerium; species Trichosphaerium sp. ATCC 40318. The sequence continues at coordinate 244,021 of JALMLS010000374.1, forward strand.
AAAACGTTTTCCGTGATTTTTTTGATTACGTTGCTAGTCTACAAAAACGTACCCAATGCCACTACCACCACGCAAAGACGCCAAAACAGAGGCAGGTACAGTATCAGGTAATTCAATACTCTTCTTTGCAAGGTTGATCAAATGGGTAGCAAGCATAAATTCAGTCTTGTTGAGATAGTTGTCTTGATCCATGTCGGACAGACTCCATACCTACATAGACTTTAGCTAAAATACCTATACAATACACTACACACCTTTGCGAGGATATTAACGCCAAGACCAGTACGCATAAACAACGCACGAGCAGTATTGCCCGAAACTCTACCATCAGCCTCTTTGGGTGTTTTATCGTAAATAGCTGTATACTGAGGGATAGCCTACGGGGTTTGTGAACGTCTGGCTTTCAAATGAAACAAACCACTTCCGGCCTGCGTTTACGTACATCTGCTGGTACTTCCATTGGACTAGAAGGCTCCTGAGGAGCTGCTGCAGGTTGAGGTACTTCCGCTTGGTCGGGGAAAACCATCAACGCTGATTCTGGTGCTTTAGCATGCTCTGGAGCTGGAGCAAAGGAGCTCCCAGCGGCCATGTTAGGCTCAGCTTTATCCTACAGCAAATTAAAAAAACCCACAATAGAAATGCCTTTTAACCCATACCATGCTGCTTCCAGTGGTTCCTTCCATTGACAATAGATCAGATTGTTGTAAAGCAGAAGTACCAGTATGAAGGAACGCATCAAGGTCTTCTTTTTGCTGAGAAATAAAGTCGTCTCGGCGCTTAGCAAGCTGTTCTTCAAATTTCTTACGTTCGTCGTTCAAAACGGCATCAAATTTTTCCAAGTCGACACGTTGTTGAGCTTGGAAAGCGTCTTTAGACACAAATTCCTAAAGGAAATAAGTAAACGCCTGATCTGGGGGCTTTTTTTCAAAAAACAGAGCCATCAATCCTACCTGTGGCAATTTATCAGGTTTAAGTCTAGCAAGGATCAACTGAGCTAATTGACTGTCTTGTAAAACGTTATGGCAATGAGCCACCAACTTAGTTTCATCTAGTTCAACAGATAGTACCTAATAAAAGCAGTAAGTACCTCAGTAATACAAGATGTATAAGAATAACGCACTTGACCTGTTTGGTTCACTAATACAATACCACCTTCTGGCGTTGCAGCTGTTGTAAATGTAACAGATGGATCTCCTGTTCTAATAACACCCAATGGCGTAGCTGTTTCCACCTAATAAGATAACATTAATTTCTCCATCAATGAGACTTCTTTTTTATCGCGTAGTGACAGCATACTACGCGTCATGATGAAAAGTGCACGGTTTTTAAGAACGACTCTACTCACCTCATAAGCGGAGATATAACCATGCTTTGTAACCATAAACACAACACCATACTTTTCACTAAATTCTAAGCCAACTGGGAAATCATCTGGGGCATCTGGGGCATAGTACACTGGACAACTACGTTTCTTTGATGTACCAAGCGTAAATATACGTAACTAAAGCCAAACAAATAAGCAAACAAAGAAATGAAAAAAAAAAAAATAAAAAAATATCCACATAGACTTGATAAACGTACTTTTCCATTACCATCAGCATCGCGTATAGCAAAAGCAAATATGGTATTACCTAGTAACGATGTTTAAATGAATCCCAAACAGAAAGGAAAAAGGAAAAAAGAGAAACAAAAAAAACCAAAAATTATTTTCTTGCAATTCCAAGTAGTAGTGTTTGTTTACCTCCAAATCTACCAAAACATGTTGCGTGAGCATCAATCCCTTGAGACATTTTTCTGTTCTTGCTAAAAAGTTGTGCACGCCCAGAAATCAGTTTAGTACCAGCCTAAAAGAGATGTCACATTCACAACTAATTTTCCTTCTCAAACGAAAACAAAAAAATCCCAAAAAAACGTACAGCAGGTGGTGCAGCACCAACAAGGCAACTCCATTGCCCATCAATAGACACATCGTAATTTAATATTCTACAATCCTTAACTTTTGAGCCAACATCACAAAATTTCTGGAGCGCTTCACCGTCTAACAATAGAAGTTAACACCCAAAACAAACGCGCATGGTGGGAAAAAAAATTGTGATTGGCGCGTAAACGAAAAGAGAAAAAAAAGACAAAAAAATTGCTCGTTTTTAGATAGATTTACAGTTAGATTGGTAATAATTACCTTGTTTGTTCCAGTGGTACACTGCGGTGTTTGTTACAATACCAATAGTATTATTGTTCACCCACTTCCAAAATAAAACGTTATCCAATGAAGTCGTATTTAAACGATTTCTTGTATCAGTTTCGAATACTTGTAGCCATGATCCGGCTAAAAACGTATAAGTCAAGAATATACGGAATTATCCTCTCAATTTTTTGAAAAAGAAATAAACCCAAACAAAAACCATTAGAGTCGCTATACTATACTCTCAAACACAATCCAGACAATTTATAAAATAGGACAGTTAAATTGAAAAAAAAAAAAAAAACAAATTGGGCGAAATATGCGTACAACGCAGAGCGAGTATCTTGGAGGTAGGGTGGTTGAGTACTGAGTTGACTTGCGATAGTATAGTTGTGCGTGAAACTTGAGGTTGGGCACCTGGACAGAGTATTTTAGCATTTAAGTATTACTAATGTTAGAATGAACCTGAACCAGGCTTTAAATCTACGATAGTTGCCGTAGGTTGTCCATTAAAGTTTTGCTTTGCACAAAGAAAACGATACGAGCTTAGCGTCACATCACCGTATTTCTTTAGAGTGTCTGTAGAGATTTCGAGTTCAGTAAGCTGAAATAAACAGATTAGCAGGCAAAAAAGACGAAAGAAAAAAACAGTCAGCTCGAAACCAGTTTGTTTGGTCGTAAATCCTTTATAAATCGCTTATTATTGATCACACGCTAAGCACGCGGCGATACAAAACGAGGTACAAACGCCGAGAGCTAAAACAGCGAAAAGAAAAAAACCAAACCAATACAATAAATACCTTGGCAAGTTCGACGCAATTAACAGGCAAATCAGCGGCTACAGGCTATATAAAAAGGGTCAATGAGTACGAAATTAAAAGAGAGGCTGGAAATAAAAAATAACTAAAATTGAGCAGTTATAGTGATTTGCTGTTAGCAGGACATTTCCGAAGAGGGTAACAGCGTAAATGTGACATTTATTTTTGCCTGCACGAAAGGGTGCTGCTGATTTTGTGCAAATAAGGGAGAACAGCGCAATCAAATCCACAAGTCTGTAGATGAGCTACACGAACAAAAAACAAGAGCAAAACGAAAAATAAAATTAGCTTATACCTGTTGTGCCATGATGGCGAATGGTTCTTCACTGTATTTAGGCTCTGGCTTGACAAAAAAACAGCTCGTTTCGCACTAAAATTGACTTCGTTTCTGGGGAATAAAACTGCGTGTTCTAAATAGTATTTATTTTTAGCGTTCGCTGTTTAAACAGCGTTAGCATAAAGAGACATCAATTGGGAAAAAACAAGTGATAATTTGATCCCGTTTAAACTTGTTATCATGTCCAACTATTACAAATACACAACCATACCAAAAGGCATCAAAGTAGTAAACTTTAAAGAGGCTAGCGTGACGGATGGTAAAGATTATTTTGCTGGTACGTATTGATTGCCTGTTTTTGGCCTTAATTTGCGTTTTCCCGTTGAACTATTAGCGGTATATGTTATTTAGAGGTCCTTTTGCTTCTCTTGTTATTAGTTTAACTGATTCGTTTCGATCAGAGTTTGAAGAAGAGCACAAGCTTAATGAAAGCCCTGACGCGTTAAAAACCGATAAACCAGTCCTGTCAGTAAAGGGTATGCATCTAACGTCATTGACATTTTGCTAACAAATTGTTTACACCAGTTATCGCATGCCAAGAGCTTATGGCTGTCGATCAAAGCACACTAGCAGACGCATACGTCATGCTAGAATTGCATGGCACAAAATTCAAAACAAAAACTGTGAAAAAGACTCTTGAGCCTATATTTAAACAAACATTCGTGTTGTACGCACTTTAAAGCAAGAAAAATCCTTTTTGACACCAAAAAACCGTTTTATGACTTTTTAAACTGCTCTAACAAAATCATAGTGACATTGATCCTAATAAATACAATGAAATGGCTGTATACGCTTATTCTAGCGCAAAATTACGAGCAGATGATTTTCTTGGTGTGGTGTATTTAGATCTCGCTGATATATTAAAAGATAGTCCAAAGGTATGACACGTGAGAGAGATGGAGTACCAGCTTTCATATTTTTTTTTTTCGCGTTAAAGTTTTTTTTTTGTATTTTTTTGTACGCCTCAAGAGGTGTTTTACGATATTGCTGTGTTTTAATATTTACGTACCTATAGGTAAAGGACTGGTATGAGTTTACACCAAGGACATGGGGCGAACCTGTGCGTGGTGAAGTCCATCTCAAGTTCGAAACAAATACTAAATTAATACCTCAAATTCCTGTTCGGTATGTCCTTGTTTTTTGTGCCTTTGGTTATTGCAATGATAAATAATACTTTTCTTTCTAGCGAGCGTAAAAAGGGTATTTTCGATTTAGATCGTAAGTCACGTGATTTTTTGGTTTTTTTTTTATTTTAACGACAAGCTGATTGTTTCTTAGTCACGGAGGCTCAGCGTGTTGAGATACTTAGACCAGAGGCTAAACCGAGTCATGCACACTTGGTACAAGTGACCAAAACAGGGGAATCGTTATTAAAGTTTATAAAACTACTTACAGGTACGAGGCCAGTTTATACTCTGTATGTTGAAAACCAGAAATATGGTTCTTTATTACGTTTACTTCACGGCTACTCTATATCTTCCGAAATACATTTTTCGCTAAATTTGCTACAAATGAATTTCAGCGCCAATCAAAAAAATCACTGACTTTTTGGAAAGATGCAGAAAGTTAAACTTGTAACTTGTTTCTCACTTCTTTTTTAAGTTATCTCCTCCGCTTGTCTAATCCATTTTTAGCTGACATGACATCTGCTGCTGATGAAAAACCTGCATCTGTAGCTCCTGTTACCACTCCAGAAAAGAGGAAACGAATCAAGTACGTGTTATGAAGAAGACCAAGCTCTTATTATATATTGGTTCTTTATACCTATTTCTTTTAATTTATATGGTTCCATTTAAATCGTTCGCATATGTATTATATAGCTAGAAGGCGGAAAAACACGTTACGAAACTCATTCTTGAGAGGGTGGGCATCTTTTTTTTTTACCGTCCTTTGCAGACATTTTAAGTAAGGCTTCTTTAAGATAGGAGTACAAATTGACATTTTTTGTCTTTTTCAAATGTACCATTTGTACTCTTATTGTAGTGTGTGCGCAATCTAGCGTTTATATTCTAATTTAACACGTTGTTCGTTTATATGTTGCATATAAATGAAGTAGCCTTGCTTATTGTCTTGTCAATCGCATAGATTAAAAAGGTTATTAACAATACCTTTCAGTTCTTTGTTCCGATCAAGAAAGCCTAAAGGACCTCAATGGTCTTTTGTCATGGAAGAGGATTGGTCAAAAGATAGCGGTGGTAAAGATGAACCAGTTGTATCAGAGGGTGCTTCTGGATTACCCGAAGAGGTACTTGAGTGTCATAACAGAACAGATCGACTAACTTTTTTGTATTAGCTTTTGTACAATGTTTTTCTCTTCTTGAATGCAATGCAGAGGATCAATGCTTCAAGAGTTTGCAGGCAATGGTGTCGTATTTTGGGTGATAGGTAGGTTTCTACCACAGTAGTTGATTAAGCGTTAACATACTTGTTTTAGTTCCCTAAAGGCGCCTGCAGTAGAATGTTTAGAGCTCATACAACTGGTACATAATTTTTTTTTTGTAGGTGTTGTTCACTAAAAATCTCTTTTAGGCCGCTGCAAATAATGATCCCAATACAATAAACAAAGCGTGTGAAAAGATATTACCTATTATTGTATGTCTTGATAATATAGTAGCGTGGAACGCTACAGGATACAGTGAGTTATCTTTCTTTTCCTTTTTTTTTTTTTTCTATTACCCTTTTTTTTTTCTTCTTCTTCTAATGCTTTTGAAGCTCAGTTTGGTTTCAGTCATGAAAATATTTTGTCTGTATGTGAAAAAATTGCACTGGTTGATGCTTTGATGGCTTATGTTGAGTTATTATGTCGATATGATATGTGGTTGGTACGTAAACAATAAATGTGTTTTTTTTGTTTACTGATACTTTTTTTTTTCGTAGAAAAGCCTTGGTGCTATTTGTCCTCAGATTAAGAGTTTATTTACCTTCTTTGAAAATAATCAGTACGTCATAGTTATAAGAAATAATGTTTTGTTTAATTTTATTATAGTGGGACAGCGATGCTTGGAACGTCAATCGAAGCGTATGATGTACTAAAGATCAAGTATGAAAAAAAATAATTGTGGAGTGTAAACTGATTTTTTTCCCTAAAGGCTTGACTTCTCGTTTTGGTCGTCCTTGAATGGATTCTTCTCTTTAAATTCAATGATGGATGATGTTCTATCTAGAATGATTACTAGTGAACATTTTGGACAAGCTGTTGTTGAGATTATGAGTACAGCAGTCCAAATGATCAAAAAGAAAAGGTATGAAGGCGAACTTAATTTTTTTTTTGTTTGTTTTTATTGGTTTACGGTTGACGTTGATACCAGGTTTACGTCTGAGAAAGAAGTCAAATATTGCGTCAGAGTAATAAGTAACATGTTTATTATTATGAGCGCTATGAAACAAACCATCAAAGGTACTTTTTGAGATGTCAACTAGACTTGTTTTTTTTGAAAACAATTTTTTTGTTTTTCACTGTTTTTTTCTAAAGTCACGTGCTTACACCGTCTTTTTTTTTATTACAGCTAAATTGAGCATAAACCTTCGTAAAGAAAAGAGGAAGATTTTCAAGATGGTAGAGAAGTATAAACACTTATTACCAAAATGGCAATGGGAGAAAACTCAATACTACATCAACTTCGTCTAAAGAGAAAGAAAGCCTGCTTTTTTTTGGACTTGAATATTCGGGCACTTCTGTTTAGGTGATCTGCACCTAAAAGGTACATGGTGGGTGTTGTACTTAATAGATGAGTCTTCCACGAGTTATGTTTTGTTTTTTTTTTACCTTTTTTGCTTTGGTTTATACTTGACATGTCTCATGCACCAGAAAGAACTTGTTTACCTTTGTCTGATTATATTATGTAAAAAAGGTTTATTTGGTACCTTCATCTGTAATTCAAGTATTGGATATATATCAATGGTATGAACACCAGAGAGTGTTTGATACCTTTATCTTTATGTTTCTGCACTTAAAAAATACCAGAAAAATCTAAGATATTTATTTCCGATCCTTGAATTTTTTTTGTACGCCGTAGAGTACTGTTAGCGCCTTTGCTTGTTGAACAGTCGAAATAGTGACGCTATCGTATCCGCCAACACCATGAATGATAGAAGTGAGCCAGCTACATGTTTGACAAGCTGCAATCTCTCTGTCACAAAAAGAAATGCACGTAATTCCAAGGCTGGAGTGCAAACCAAAGAACAGCTGTCTCAACGAGCTGCAAAATTTCAATGCCTGAGCTCTTCTCGCTAGCGCAGAAGACGGTTAGCGAAGTCAGAATATTTCTCGATGCAAATGTATTCTAAAGAATAAGCGGTTAACTCCCTTATCGAGAAAACAACTTATGACCAAAAGCAATAGGTCCTCGTTGAACGCTTTGGTGTTTTTGCCTCTATTGGTATCACTATTGGCTTTAGTACATGCCCAAGAACAATTAGAGATTAGCGTACCATTCTGGACAGCCTCTCTAGGTCAAATAAAAACAGTACACTCCATGCTCTCCACATCATTTATTTATTTTCCGCCGTTATTTTAATCCTTCTTTAGACGCCTTCGATACACGTTGTACCTAATCCTTATTACCTACGTGGAAGGTACAAAAAAACAAGATTTTTATTAAAATCACGTGTCATTTTAACTAACCGGTTTTGTTTCGTTAAAAAAAACAGTCCTATTCATGATAACCTTTTCGATTCTTTAAAGTCTGTTAACGTTAACCTCACTTCGTTTGTATTTTGGTTTCCATACCCTGCGTTATCTGTTGCAGAACTACATGAGCCTCAAGGAAACCCACATTGTGTTGTTATACCTGAAAAAAGCTCTGGGTACATAAGGTGTAGTCAAGGATACATTGAAAGTATAGAACAAGTCTTTTATGGAAATCCAACTGGACGATGTGGGTATGTTCTTTGTTTATACGTACGCTCTTATAGTGGTTCCTAGAGAATTCAAAGCAGGCTCTTGTGATAATCTAAAAGCACGTGGTATAGTAGAGAAGATGTGTTTGAAACAGCAATTGTGTACTATTGATGTCACTAGCTCTTTATTCTCAAGGTAACAATGTCATCACCAGTTCATAAAACGGTCCCTTACATGTTTCTTACAAGTGAATGTAAGAATCCTATACTAGCAGTTCAAGCGCGATGCAGGTAGTATAAATATCTTCTTATCTAATGCAAGTAATTTTGACTCAACAGCATCTACACAAACACTACATCATGGAATTTCGAGTTTCTTGATGAAGTTGTTGACGATTTTTTGGAAGCTCAAGGTGATGCTCCATTTATACTTGATTTCTCGGTTACACCTAAATGGATGATGAACTCAGCAACTCCACCTCCATTACCGTACAACTTCAACTCAGTAAGATCAGTGAAAGCAAACTTGAAGCTCCAATAAGTCATGCTTAGAGAAGGTTGCTTATTATGTTGTTTAGGTTTGGTGGTCTTATAGTCCTATTGTTGAGTTTAGGGACCCTACATACTACGAGCTAGCTCAATATAATAGGCGTCTTTTACAGTATTATTTCAAGGGCGAGATGATAGATGAGTATGGCCGTGTTTTCAAGCGACCTGGAGGTCCCATAAAGACAAATTATGTTCAAGTATTAAATGAGGTACTAATTTTTTTTTGACACACGTGCTGTTGAGCGCTAAAGTTTTGGATCCTAGCCTGCTCCAAAAAGTTGGGTTGAGTATACTAAAAAGTATGATGCTATTGTTGGTGCTGTAAAGGATGAGTTGCCTGAAGTTGAGTTTTTGGGACTAGTTCTGGAGCAAATGGGTTCAGTAGAGTGGTATGAGTATTTTCTGAATATGAGCAATCACGCATCTAAGGTAAGTAAAGTCGCGGAAAAGGACAAGCAACAACTTTTTTTTTTCTAAGTCACGTTTTTTTTTGTTGAAGCATTGAGTTCTAGGATATACCTGTTGATTGGATTTCTTTTCATTTTTACGCATCTCCTAAATCAGGAAATAACGCTACGGAAATCGAGGAGATTTTTCCTTTGATAGATGGTGCCTTGCAAAAAGGAAGAGAAATAGTCAAAATCAGGTAATTTTTTTCTTCGAAGACTAAATGTCAACATGATTCTCACCATCTGTCAAAAGGGATAAACTACTTCCAAGTGTTAAGCTTGCCGTTAATGAGTTGGTAATATAATTTGAGAGTATTAAAGCTGTTTGATTTCTGATATTTGAGTTAGGGCGTTATCACCCAGCCTCCCTTTTCTGACTTATTTTGGATCGCATGTTCTTCTTATTATGCTTACGGATATACTCAGTTTGGCTTAATGGGAGTGAACGCTGTTCACTCAAGCCAACTTCTTGGTTATATATCACAAGTGAGGTGTTGTACATAATAGTTTATTTACACCTTTAGTTCCCAGCTGTGACCATGGTTGATTCAGAAACGGGTGCGTCCTAAGTTGATTTTTTTTGAAGCAATTTTTTTAAGTTCAAGTCGTAGCTTACTTACCATCATTTAGGAAAACCAAATGCTAGGTTGCATACACTGAACCTTCTTATTGAAAATATAGATGTTCACAATGACGAGTTTGTAACTACCCTTGTGTCATCACCAACAGAGTAAGTTGATTTATTGGATAGGGTTTTTTTGTGTTTTTAACGATTTTGAATAGCATCTTCGCACAAGCTGTACTGAAGAAGACTGGAGAAAAAATGATAATAGTTGGAAGCAAAAGGAGCAAGGTACTTAAAGCAAAAAACCCCCAAGTATTCACATGAACACAAACAACAATTTAGACTCAAAGTATTAAAATTGAAAATATAAGTGGAGCAACTTTTCAATATGTCGATATTTCTACTGGAAATAATCCACCAGCAAAGAAGATTCTAAGCTCAGATACACTAGTTCTTCAACCTTTTTCATGGGGCATTATACATCTTGTAAAGAACTAAAAAAGTAATAAACTAAGATATTCTCAGAGATCCGATTTGCTTTTTTTTCTTGTTTGCTGTCATGTCTAACAGCTTGAGAAAAACACAACATTGGATCAATACAAGATACAAGTAGCGAATATCTCAACATGTATGCACAATAACGTACAAATCCCTTCTAGGCTGTACCATAAGTTCAACATTTCATACCGTTTATCGTAGTAACTTGAACGTCCTGGTTTTTCGCGTTTGCCGGGTTGAAGTCCATGGCATTTTGTTTGGAGGCTCGGCAGGGCGACAATGCTTCCATTTTATAGTGTGTTTATTACTTTAGTTCACCACGTGAATATTAGAGGAGCAAGAAAAACACAAACAATTGCAAGTTTTCTGTGAACGTTTTGTCGAACTGTTACACAAACCCGAAATGCTGTCTGACTTAATTCCTATATTTCTAGTACTGAAGCACGTTTATTTTGTGCACAGTTTACACAATTCTGCCCTTGAGAAAATAAGATACAAGCTGAGAAAACTGTGCACAAAATTGTTTCGTCGGCTGACGGAATATGGAGAGTCTGAAAGCCTGTCCGTACTTATAAGACGTTCTATACACTCTTGAGTACGTTGTCAAGGTTTAATAGTAGAATTGTGTCAAGTAACACAAAACGTTTCGCGAAATCAAGTTTTAGCTTAAAAATAAAAATAGGTCAAATTCGGTCGTTTTCAAGACAACTTGAGATCAAAATTACTAAAGAACCACAATGGCTGAATCAAAGGGAAGCAAATCACCAGACTACAAGCTCCTAGACCTTGGAAACTCTGATAAACAGATAAAATTAACTATTGGCATTATTTCAGGTAGCGGTATCGCTCCAGTAGACTTAGGAGGTGTGTCTTAGCGTAAAAATACGTTTTAATCGTTTTGTTTTATTTATAGCAATCAAAATTCTAATCGCACTCTTTTACAGGCGTATCTAATCCTTACGTTAAGTTCTTGATCACCAATAAGGTACGAACTAAATTATAGATCTATTGTGTCTGTTTTTGGATTCGAAAACGTGTTTTGTTAATTTTATGTATAGGATAAAGCTGAAGTGCCTATTTCTTTTAAAAACAATAAACTTTCTGGACAGACGTTTGCTAAATACACTACCCTTGTTCCTAAATGGAATAAGAAGTTTAAATTCACACTGGATGAGCTGCCTGAGAACAAGATTTTAAAAATAGAGTGCTGGTACGTTACATGATTATCCACCTTTAAAAAACCTTCACAGTTTTGCAAAAAACGACCTACTGCCATTTGACTGTTAGAACATGGAGTAGTATCCCCGATCTATTAAGTTTAATCAAGGCATTTAAAAGGGTTTTAAACGACTTAGTTAATGCGTAAGCGTTTACTTACGCTTTAACTGAATGCTATTTTCTTTTTGTTTTTTTTTATTACTTCGAAACTTCCATTTTTGGGTTGATTTACAGTTTATTGGAAACCTTTGTTCCTTTTCGAAGGCGATAATACTAATAATGTATACATAGGCATAAAAATTTAGTATTGTCAAATGTTTACATGGGAGAAGCAATCCTTGACATCTCAAAATATATCAAGGAGCAGTACGAAAAATGTGACAACTACAAACAGTTGCATGAAGCTCTATCTGGTGGACAACCTATTGTCATGTCATTAGTACCTGGTAAGGTTGATATCAAAGGTGTTTGGGAGGTAGAGGGCTCTATAACTGTTGAGTTTCACATTGATATTCCAGCATACAACGAAGCAAGTGTAAACGAAAAGTAAAGATTAGTTCCCCAATAAAAACCAACTCCGGTAAACCATTAACAACTTTATTCGACTGTCATCATTCTACATACCTAAGACGGTCTTGAAATTGCAGTATTGCTTAGGTTTTGTTACTTGTAACCGTAATGAGAGACGTCAAATGTAACTAGTCTTGGAGTTGTTGGTTAACCTTTGTATGACTAACAGATAACCAAACCAATGTAAGAGAGGCACACAGTGACTCTTGGGAATGGTACACGACTATACAGCCGTGACTTGGTGAGATCCGAGTTTGAACTCTGACGAAACTCTGAATTGACTTCCCTTTACCTCTTGGCTATATTTCTGCTTTTACATAATGACTAGTACTCTTTCTGCAATCATTTTATCGTCTAATGGTGAAGCTCTATACAATAGAATCACCTGTCATACGAAATGGAAACAATTAGGCTCAAGTACGAATGAGGTAGAGTGTACTTTTTTTAATAGCGCTTAGAGAGTTCAGTTACGCTCAGAAACATCGCTATCAATACAATAAGCGATAATTTGAACGATATTAAAAAAGCGGATGTCATTTTGGCTGATCCTAGTTCTACAACTCTTAAAGCTATCATAGAATCCAATCCGAGCGATTTTAGCTCTTTAAAGTGGCTTATGTCAACATGGGCAGGTGTTGACGCAATTTGTTCTTCTCCGTTAATAAGCGACTCTTTATTTCATTTCACACGCGTTGGAGGTAATGATTGTATTCATTTGATTTTTCTCACAGAATGAAGGGATTTTTGGCCAACAGATGGCTGCACACTCGCTATCATTAGTCTTGGCGCAAGAAACTAAGCTGTTCTCATACAAAGAGTACCAACGAAAGCACGAATGGCACAAGTTAAAGAAACGTCAACTGACAAGTGTGGTCGTCAGTATGTGGGCTGTTTTATAGTACTATACATTCCTCTGACAGTATTCTTTTAGGTATTATGGGTTACGGGGATATAGGTCAAGAGTGTGTCGAGGTAATGAAGCCATTCAATTTCAAGATGAGGTACAACACGTGCAAGTTTGTAAGTCATCATTTTCTGACATGAGACTTTTTTGGTGTTTAGAGCCTTGGTCCGTGATAAGACAAAACATAAATCTGTTGATGGTCTCAAGCTTTATAATACATCTGAGATATCAGAAATGATAAAGGGATCTGATTATTTGATCAACATATTGCCGCATACATCTGAAACTGTCGGATTGTTAAATGGTAAAAAAACACTTTGTTTTTATTGTAGTTTTTATTCTGACGTTTCTTGAAAAGGCGATATGCTGTCTCATGCTAAAGATTGTTATTTCATAAACATGGGTCGTGGTAGTATAATAGATATACCAACATTGCAAAAAGCGCTTAATGAAGGATGGCTATCAGGTATCTTAGACAAGCCTCCATAATTATTTTTTCTCTTTTTTATTATCGCATCAGTTTCAGACATTAATGTTCCTTTAAGGCGCGGCTATCGATGTATTTGACCAACCAGAACCTCTTCCTGTAGGTGATGTACTTTGGGACCTTAAAAATGTCATTGGTACACTCCATGAACTCCATTTTTTATTTATTAATATCATGCAACTAAAAAATTATAGTTACACCTCATATTGCTGGTATAAGCTTCCCAGAGGATGTTGGTGATTTATTCGTTGAACAGTTGTGTCGCTTCGTAAATGGAGAAGAATTAAAGTACCTTGTAGATAGACAAAAACAGTACTAAGTAAACCAATATTAGAAAACACCCTTCTTCTTTGTTTTTTTTTTTCGGTTTGTGACAGCACTGAAACTTATTTCATGGCGTGTCTTACGGTATGTGACCACCAATGAACACCGTAATAGCCATTATACCGCATAAAGCGAACTTCTTTTTCAAGAAACCATAAGACACGTGAACAAGTGTAAGCACGCTCAGAACACTTACTAGGAACTCTGTAGACTAAAGAAAAAGCGCTTTTAAGAAGTTGGGATTGTAGAAAAAACCAGAAACACTCGTGTGATCAAGTTGGTAATATTTATGTACATAGTACTGCTACACGTGCGTGATATACAAATAGATTGATTTATCTTAGTTTCTCGCTTTTTCCACGTGATTTCTGAGTTGATCCAAGTCTTCCTTCTCCAACTTCTTTATAAACTGAACCATAGCCAAGTACTACTGCTACAATGCATATAAGAAGTATTGAAAGTAATACTCCACGTGAAACGAGCTGGAAAGTATCAGGATTTGACCAGTTTATATCCATGTTGTAAGGTGTGCCTTTAACAAGTTTTCACAAAAAGGAAACAAAATAGTCCTGAATAGTAGTCACCGGGAACTAAAAAGTGCTTTGTACGAACTTAAGTAAACATAATATAAACGTGCAACATAGATTTTGCTTTGTAAGTAGTCCGTCGAGTGTTTGTACTGGTTAAAAAACGAGCGTTTAGAATGAGCCAAAAAAGTGATGTTGGATTGATTGTAACGATCGAAAAGTGTTGTAAGTGATCTACTTGGTGTTGGGCAAAAAACAAGAGTAAATGGTCGTACAGCTCAGCTGGTTAGAGCGCTGTGCTAATAACACAGGATCCATGGTTGAATTTCATACAGGTTAATAGTTGCACCTAAGTATGGCGACATGATGAAGCATCGCAACAGTGCCTCATAGTCTATCCATTATACTTTTAGACATGGACCTACTCTTGGTACTACTCATAGTTTGGCTTTGTCAATATGTATATTGAGCGATTGGTAATTAATTAGTTGTTCCTGAAATTGTTTGCAAAAATGTAACGTAGGATGTTATTAATTTCATGGTTGTTACTCCTTATTAAATGTACGAAGCCTTAACTCAAGGGGTCTCTTTATTCAATAATCTGGATCAGTAAGAGACTCCTTAGAATAGCCAGTTTGGAACGGCTGTTGTATGTCAAGGGAAATACCCAAATCGTACAAAGACTAATTCCTAACAAGACACTATGCAACTTAACTAGTTTATTTAGTTTATGAAGGGTATAGGATCTATGCGTGTTTAGCAACAATACACCTTATGTTTCTTTTAGTTAATCTTAATTGAGTTACGGTGGCTGCATCATCAAGGTCACTACGAATTTTCAAAAAATTAACGGCAAAAACTTCTGGATCTGTTTCAAGCGCTAGAAAAAGAATGTAAGATACCGAGATTACACTAACAGTGAGAGCAAAAAAAATTACATCTAAATAATGAATCAATATATATGAGTCTGTGGTATGTGTATGCATACAAACAACTGAACTCTGTCTTCGTTTTGTTGATTTTTTCAAAAGACAAAAAAAAAAAAAAAAGAAAGGAGGTGCTGGTACCTAATGCGGTCTTAATTCTATTCTTCGCTTGTACCATTGTATCGTCATCATTAACCATTACAACATGATCTTGCTCATTCACCCATTTTTTTCCTTCATAATGACCTTTCAAATAAACAAGCGTCAACAAGTAACAGCAAAACTGAAAAAAAAAAAGACTACCTTGGTGGATAGTTATTTGTGTAGAAGGTCCCACAGCTCTACCTCGCTGAAAAAACTCAGGTGGTCCATAAGGTACTTTTTGCCATTGTACAGGCATTGGGTTATCAGGAGGTCCCTAGTAACGTTAGAAACGGTAAAAAAAAGGCAAATCTAAAACACGTGTTTGTTTGCCAAAAAAAAACAAAGACCCTACGTAAGGTACTGATACTGTTGCCTTTGATTGCTCATTTTTTTCTCGTATAGCGTTAAACAAGTCCTCTTTAGCTACAAGCGAGGTTAAATGAAAGTTTTTTACTGAAGAGCTAACGACGACGTCGTACGTGTTTTAAAGATGGCGCAAGACGCTCCAGAAGCGTTTATTCTCGTTTTGTACCATGCAATAGACTCTTCAAGCTCTGTGCGCTGTTTGGTAACTTCCAGCGCTTCAGATACACCACGTTGTTCGTTTAAAGACTTCAACCGTTCCTCTGTAATTGTTACAAGTTTAACGGACCACAAACGTTACCAAGTTGTAAGATTTCTAACTGAAATGAGACAGCAGTGGTGTCTATAGCTTTAACAATGTCTGCCATGTTTCGTGCTTTTTCTGGTTTTGTAAACAATGAGTTTCATTAAGTAGCAAAAATGCAAACTTAACTTCTCCAGCTTTTTTTTTGACTTTCGTCGTCTGGGTTTGCCTTACAGATCTCAGAACAAACACTGAGTTTGATTCTTCAACGTTATTAGCAGATGTGACGAGAAAAAAAATCAAATCGGAATATTTGAAGAAAACCCAAACTAGTAAAAAAGTTGTACAAGGGTAGAGGTTGGAGCTTTGGTTTTTGTTGGTGGATCTGCAGTGATATGCGTGTAACGTTCTCCTTGATTTTACTAGCAGACATCTGATTCCTGCTTAGCAAAATACAAAATGATACAAGAACTATAAACTCCAGCATTGATTGCATCTTCTATGTACATTACAATTTGGTAAACTACCTACGCACTGTATCACCTACAGCTGCACCAACAGTTGGTAGCCTACCACCTGAAATAGTGCTCTCTAGTCCTTTGACAATAGTTGGTGACTTTGTTAACTCAGGGATAGTACAATTACTCCAGGAGGCTTGCTTCAAGTTGAAGGTATGTCTAGTATTATTGCTTTATCGCAGTATTTTTCGCACAACTTAATTTCTATGGTAGATTGCTGCAGCTTTGATTGTCGCTTTCTTGAAATCTAAGTTGAGGCATGCTAGAGGGCCTCAAAATTTCCGTTTTGTTTTAAACAGCGTTTTGTAGAAACCTACACACTCTTTACGCGTAAGCAACGGCATCTAGAGTATTGTTGCTTGATTTTAGATAGCAATCTACTTAAGAAAACTGTAGCTTCTGTTCGCATATAAACGGAGCTTTTTGTACAGCGAGACTGAGGCATCATGAGCAAGCTCACATTTTATTGTGTGTGATCTGTAATTTTCAACCAGTGACGTTCTTTTGGCGTATAGATTGTCCACCTTCAAATACTTTTGGTACACAAAAGCGTGTTATAATTCATCTGCTAAATATCGCATCAAAATGATTGATAAAGCCTCTGTGGGCAGTTAAAAGCAAATGAGAGGTTGACAAAAACGTATCACACAACTTTTTGTTTTGATAATAGTTTTGGAAAGCATCACGTGCGTTTCAAAAAGAAATTTACCTTATAGAAAACGCTTCATTACACCAAATAATGCTTATTCCTGCTATAGTTAATGTCTTTGCGTTATTTCTGTACTGCCTTATTGTTTTTTGCTCTTGCTGCACCTACCCACGGTAACACAAGTACGAATATTATTCAGCGCGATAGTGCGATTGCGATATATTGTTGTTAATTTTTTATGTCTTAGTCGTAACTTCAAGTGACCACGATTGTGGCACTGATATGGAGTGCTACTTGAACGAAGGGCCAACCACGCTTATTCTCAATTCTACTGGATTAAACTTTATTGGCAGCACGTTTCAATTTCAACTTAACGAAAGTATAGACATTTATGGTATGTTGGCGCTTTTGAAAGGTTCTGTAACAAATTATTTAGCGTTAAATAAAGGCATAACTGTTTCGTGCTCACTTGAACAGGAGACGGTGAACGGGTATCAAAACATTAGCATCTCATTATCAGGATTTACGTTTGATGGTTGTAAAATCAAATTGAACGCCTTTGCAAATGTAACTGTAGAGTACATTCATTACAAGTCTAGTTTTTATTGATCAGTTGACGATTGTAGGAATATGGTAGTTACAGGCAATGAGAGTTTTATTAAAATATTTGACAGGTACACGTGATTTGATCGATTTTTTAATGAGAAAAATAGCCGAAATGTTATTGTTCGCAATTCACTTTTCCATGAACTGTTCGATTCGATAGGATTTGCCCAGCCTTTGGGATTATGGATTGAAAAAGTCGAAACGGTTTCTGTGAATAATTGTCATTTTCAACATAATTTTAGAGGAGGGAGGCATATCAATAGAATGACACAGAGAGGTAATATTTGATACTCTTATTGTGTTTGATCATAACTATTTAAACATAGGAAATGTTGCTACATTCAAAACTGTTGATAGAGTAATTTGCGACTTTGCATAACAGGCTAAATATTTACATGCATTTATTTAGGTTACAATCAACTCTTGCTTGTTCAAGGACAATTACATACTTGCAAAGTCTGTTGGTATGCAAATCTTATTCCTCGTTTATTCTCATTTGTTTTTTAGCGGACTCTGAGTACTATGTTTCAGTACTATACACAAATTCAATTGATGTGCAGATATTGAATTCAACTTTTATTGATAATACTATGGAAGAAGAAAGACCACTAATCGAGGACAGATGTACTGGTACACATGTTCTAGCCAAGTATCATATTAATTGCCGGTTATAGTTGGCTCTTTGGTGTTGGTCGGTCTATCAGGACGTGCATCCGCAGTGATAGATTCTTGTGTATTTGAGAATATTACATGCGTGTAACGTTCTGCCTAAACTGATTAGTAAATACCTGATTTCTACTTCTAGAAAACAAGTACAAAATATTTCAACAACTATAAGATCCCCTGCATTGATCGGGGCTTCCATAGACATTACAATCAGGTACACTACTAATATGTTATTTCCTACAATAAGAATACTAAATGTCGTGTTTAGAAATACAACAACAGTCGAAAACAGCCTCAACGATAGTACTGCACAAGCAATTGTATTGTACTAATTTATCAAGTAGATACTGGAAGCGTTTTTGATTGTCGTTTTTCACCAACAAATTTCACATGTGGCTACTCTGATATCACCTCATATTTTGCAGATTGTCAAGCTAATGGTATAAATTATTTGTATTTGCTCGCTTACAGTGTTGAATAGTTACTTGTGAAGGCAAAACCTTCATTCCTACAACAATATCACCAACAACAATATCGCCTACAACTGCACCTACATTAACACCAACTGTTGAACCGACAACTGTATCACCTACAGCTACACCAACAGTTGGTAGTCTACCACCTGAAATAGTGTTGTCTAGTTCTTTGACAATAGTTGGCGACTTTGTTAACTCAGAGATAGCAACAATCGCTCCAGGAGGCTTTCTTCAAGTTGAAGGTATGTCTTGTATCAAAAGATATTTAGACACGTTTATTGGATAATCTAATGTTTAGGATGTATTGTGATACCATCGAATACAACGTTCATCATTGACTTCACAAGTGATAACACAACAAGTGTTGGTGAGACAAGAAGAGAAGTAATACGAAGCAACAGCAACTGTATCAATGGTACTTTTACAGTTCTTTCACCAGAATGTGTATTGGCGAGAATTGAGCAGACTCTCTCATCGTATGCTTTTTATCTTTGCACTGATCTCTAACTTTTGCTAGTATAATTGTGATCACATCAAGATCTGATAGTTGTGATAACGGAGCATCAGTAAATGTTGGTTTGGTATTAGGTGTCACATTTGGCATCCTTGTGTTCGTATGTGAAGACACTTCTTTTTCTTGTTTTCATTTATTGTTTCGCAAACTAAATTTGTGTGGTAGATTGCTGCAGGTCTGATTATTGCTTTCTTTATACCTTCGTTGAGACAAGCCATTTTCCCTTATACTTTAACAACTAAGAAAGTAGAAGTATCTTCTGTTTGAACCTAACAGTAAAATGCTTATCAATTGTTGTCCGGCATTCAAGTTAACTTAAAGTGACTTTTTTTTTTGAAAGTTTTTGTAAATTCTAGACTAAAGAATGGCAATCTTGTATCTTTGCCATTTTGTTACCATCGACAGGGGTTACTTTTTTCCTCTAGAAAATCGTTCTTGTTGCGCACACTAGCAATTGGTACATGGCTTGCATCCTTTACAAGGATACAAAATCGTTGTAGCCCATCAAAAGAAGCTCATGATTGTTTAAACATACTCCAATTTTGGAATAAAACAACCAAAAAGAAATCTTGTGCAACCATGTAAGTCAGCAAGAAAAGCTCTCCTATGTGCGTTGGAGGAGGAAGGATAGTATTTTTCTTGCCCTAACAAGTCACCTACTTAAAAATAGATATTTATCCAAAATGTAGTTGAACTAATAGCTACTAAATGGTAAAATAACTTATAACAAGATTAGAATATTACCAAGGATTTTATTTTCACATAATTTCATGTAAACTACAGATAATTAATTACTTACAAGTGTAGGTTGGTCCCGTATTTATATTTGATTGATTCACATCTTTTTACACTGATAGCCTGTACACCATTCAATGACTTCAAACCTTTATCTGTTACTTTATTTGTATCATGTAAGACAATAATATGTACACCAACCAATGCTTCAATACCCTTATCTGATATATTTGCATTACTTATCATAATATCATATACACCAGCCAACGCCTTCAAACTTTCATCTGTTGCAGCTTTACCAGATATTGAAATAGTGTGTACACCAGCCAATGCCTTCACACCTTCAGCTGTTACTTTGGTATTCTCTAGCTTAATAGCATGTACACCAATCAATGCTGTGATAGCTTCATCTGTTACTTGTGTAGCTGTTAAATCAATATCATGGACACCGGCCAAGGCCTTGACACCTTTATCTGTTATGGATGTACAATAATATAAGCTGATACTGTGCACACCTGCCAATGCCTTGACTCCCTCATCTGTTATTAATACATTGCTATCCAAGCTAATGGTATGTACGCCAGCCAATGCTTTGATGCCTTCGTCTGTTATTGATTCACAATAACGCAGGTGGATAGTATGTACGCCAGCCAACGCCTTGATACCCTCATCGGTAACTTGTGTTTGAGACAAGTCAATCTCATGAACACCAGCTAACGCCTGTATACCCTTATCTGTTATTTTGTTGCAACCATATAGGTTGATAGTGTGCACACGTTTCAACATACGTAACCCTTCATCTGTTATTCTACAACAAAACAAGTCTATAGTGTGTACACGAGATAATGACCTCAAACCTTTGTCTGTAATTTGGGTACCATGTAGCCAAATTTTATGTACTCCTTTCAGTGGTACGATGTAGTCATCAGTTATTCTGTCGCACTTGCGCAAGTCGATGGTGTGTACACCTGAAAGAGACCACATATGCTTGCTTGTTACGTTTTTGTTGAACTTATGCATAGTGATTACAGTATTCTTCAGTAAAGGGCTTCTTTCAAGTAGTCTCATCTCGCTCTCTGAAGTAATATAGATTTGACCATAACCAACGAGTTTATGGACGATTTTTCGTAGTTTATGGCATGTTTGGGCTGAACGAAGTGTATACCGCCCTTGTTTGAGAATATGAACTATAACTTCGACTGGAAGATCTACAAGCTCAGTTGTGGTATTTTCTGCGTGTTCTGCGTTCATTTCGTTATTGTTTGACCGGATAACGGAAATGTGGCTTTAGGTGATAATGCTGTAATTAAGGAGAAATGGTTGGCATTTTTCGCTGAACTTACCAGTTTGTGTTTTAAAAATAGCGTCTAACACGTGTAAACAACTGTTCGGAGGGGGGTCCCACTATTGGTGTCATGGGTTTGGTTTGTTTCGGGGTAATTATTTAGCGTGCCCTACGAAACAGAAATAGACTTTTTTGTTATTTGATCACCTTTATTGTGTTTGGTAGTAAGGACAATTCTGTCTTGCTAAGTTACCTTAACTAAGGTTTGGTGAGTTTCGTTTGAATAAACTTCAATTCGTACGCGAACCTCGCATCAAACAATGAATTTCTCGTGGGTATCAGTAGAACAGGCGCTAACGTACTTTCAAGAGAAGCACAAAGGAGCACACGCTCCACAACATGAACAGATAAATACGTATTTTTTAGTATTTCTACACAGTTCGTTCAAACCTGACTTTTTTAAGCATTACTGGCAGATGTAAATGTCACTGATGATATGATACTACCAACAGAATCAAAACAATAGATTTAACAAATTCTGAACTTTTGACGGATGAAGGTATTATGGCACTTGCTGGAGTTCATACCATCAACTTTGGGAGTACTGAAGTGACGGATGAAGGTATTATGGCACTAGCTGGAGTTCATACAATCAACCTTGAGAGAACTGAAGTGACAGATGAAGGTATTAAAGCGCTTGCTGGAGTTCATACCATCAATCTTGAGAGTACCAATATGACAGATGAAGGTATCAACTCATTGCAAGGAGTTAAACACATTTACCTTGGAGGGCATTGTTTAGTTACTGATAAATGCATTAGAGCACTTATAGCCGCATCAGTCGCAGTCACTTTCGGCTTTTGACCTTTGCAATTGAGGAGTGCAGAAGAACGCATCATATCATTAAAAGGAACTACAACATTTACCTTGGAGGGCCATTGTTCAGCCACTGATAACTGTATTAAAACCCAAGCTGCATTAATCGCACTCATACACCAGAAATGCTACAATAAATATAGTTATTATTCCTTTCAAGCTTGTTGAAAGCGCAATGTACTCAAAGGCAGATTCAACATATTCTTATTTTTTTCTTTCTTTGGATACTATTTTGTAACTGAAGTAACGGCTTGTACACATGTTTTCTAAGATCTTAGGAACACAGTATTATTGCTATTTCCTTACGCTACAATAGAAGTTAGCCATCAAAAAAAAAACATACTTTTACCACCAAATTCTTTGCTCTTGCTCAATCTAATGAACTACCTAAGCGTAGTGGCAAAATAAAAATAACGCTATATAACTGTACAGATTCGCAGGTGAGTCACAGTAACGTAGGAATGTAGCCCTTGGTTTTTCAAACAACCGTTGATGACCAGGATTCTTTTAAGTATTCTGATACTCACAGTATAAGGAAGTCTAGCTTACAGCTACGCCAAATGGTGGTCAAAACCACTTCCTTACAGCAGTTACTTTAGTAACTAGCGAAAAGCTTGTTGTCCATGACAAAGACACTCCAAAACTCAAACTATAAAGACCATGTAAGAATAAAAATAATTACCCTATTGACAGAACTGAAAAAGGCGGTGAAAAGTTTAATCTTGGTTGTAGCGTCTCTAGTAAATAATCTCCAACAGTTTCACCAAACAAACAGGCCATTCTGAAGTGGTTGAAGGATAATAGAGGAGGCATGTCTTATCACATGACGTGGTGGAAGGATACTTGTACCCTTTTTTCGAGCGTGTTTGTTCTTGCAATGTATGTGACAATCCAACAATTCAAATCTTCTTTAAGTGACGTCAGGCCAGCACCTGAGATCTTTGTCCTACCGGTGTAGCGTCACTATAGTTGTACGATTAGAAAATAAAAAAAAACCAAATCTTCTTTTATTCCTTGAAATTTTTGTTACAAGACTTTTTATGACGACGTAAACGAAGTACAAACTACGGAACTCATTGGCCCGGTGTTCCACTGTCTGAAACAGGTGACGGCTTTGTAAAAAACGCGAAACAAAGCGCTTTGGACACTGTAAAGCAGAAATAGGTAACAAGTTGTTAATATGCGTTCATACTACGTAATAATACAGATATCGTTCTCTACAAGCTATTGTTGAAAGAATCTACTGAAATTCGGGCCACAGAATAAAAAAGCAAATGTCAACGTCAAACGCTATCAAAATGGCTAAACCAGATGACACACGCTCTGTGCGTTCATATTAGCTACACAACCGTAATAATATCGTAAACAACCTTGACGTTGTAGCAATTCGGTTCCAGCCTCATGCATGCATTTGGATAATCTGATATGAGCGTATTTACAAGAAAGACAACGCATGTACGCTGCTGTGGCTAGACATATCACTTTCGTACGAAAGCTGAAGATTTTTGTCGAAACGAAGACGGAAAAAGGTATTGTTGATTGCACTAGCACTCTACTTTGTCTGCATTTGATTACAACTGATGACACTGGTGGTATGTAGGAGTTATAGTCCATTACACTAATTGCAGAGAAGGTGTTGAACAGAATGAGTATGTTGGCCATATTGTAATTGAAACACGTGATCTCTAGTGATTAGTTATTTTGAAAGTGACCGCTCAGCTCTTATTGATTAAATGGTCGTATAGTTAATAAGCAAAATATGGTCGTATAGCATTAGGTAAAAAATTGTTGAAAAAGTTTTTATTTTTCACTAACAAAGTTCAAACCGCGTTCATGGCGCGTAAAATATTTCTTTTGTTGGTTGATTGAGTTACCTTTGAACGTATCTTGCCATAATAATTCGCACAGTTCAAGAGCAACGTGGTGAGGTATGCGCCTTATATCATGTGCGATTTCGTGGCCTCTGGTTGCCTTTTTTGCTTCGGACCACTCTTGAATGGCTTGTTCACGGACATTCTCTATTCTCGTTGTATGAATGCGCACAATTGATGCAAGTGAGTGTTCCTTTGGCCCATTCGGTGTCAGTGAAAATTTTATGCCGGCCCAAACAGCGTTTGTTCTTATCATGATTACTATAGCTTGAAAGAGGAGGAGGTGTGATGCTTGAGGTTGGTTTAATAGAATGACTGCGCTGGCAAGATTGATTTGAGTGATCAGAGTGAATAGATTGATGTTTAGTGAGTGAAAAGTATCTCGCTCTTTGATTGATTAGTCAAATCATAAGTCATCGCCTCACTTTGTATTAGTAGAAAGATTGTAAATGGGTCGTATAGCTCAGCTGGTTAGAGCACCGTGCTAATAACGCGGGGGTCCAGGGTTCGATCCCCTGTATGACCAATGACTTTTTGCGTTTTTCATAGTATGTAGGTGATTTCCATCCTTCTTTTGCAATTGGCGCTACTCTCTAGTAGTTAGCGCACATCGTCACAAGAATTTGTTAAAAACGGTGGATTACATAGCCTATGGTGGTGACATTAAAGTTTGTTTTTTCCCGTATATGCAACAAATTATCTGCTAATTTATTCCCTGTTTGAGCGTTTTACCTTTTTCTCTGCGCATGTATGTATTTTTCATCATTCTTTCACAATTTTTGCTACTCTCTAATAATAATTAGAGTACAGTGTTCCAAAATTATAACAAAAACGGGCATTACATAGGCTGTGGTGACGACATTAACTTTATACAATGAAGTGCGTTAATGTACTGTGATGTGCTTAAGAGTTGCCATGCCTTAGCGACTAGCACTTAGGTAGTTCATTGTGACAAAGAGCTTCCAGAGACCCTCTGAGTTTGCAGGCATTGATCGAGCCAGCGGTAGGTAACTAATCAAGATGAAAGTCATCCATAGCGTAGCTACAGGTTTACCTAACAAAAACGTGATAAGCACGTGATTTCAAACGTTTTAAAAACAGAGCAAAAACTGTACTTCCTTTTTGTATTCAACAATGAGATTCTTTGCCACGTCTGCTCTGTTTCAAGTCTCTGAACCATAGAGAATAACACCTTCTCGCTGGAACATCAACTCATTTGGCCGGTTTGTTAAGAACATCAAGTTCATCCACAGATTTAGCATGAAGCTGTTTAAGTTGAAGTTTGGTAAAATAATTAATAGACTCATGAGGCGAAGCAACACGTTTAGGTTAGCTCTGTTATCAAAGCAGTAGGATTGTAACGATACCTAGGTGCAAGGGTCAGAAAATTGCCTCGCCTGCTCCTTTTCTTGAGCAATCATCGTTGGAGTACCTTTTTCAGATGCTAATTGACGCTAGGACAGTTTTCATTGATTAGCGATGGACCTACAAGCTCAACTGAGTTCGGAGATAGTGGTTACCATCATATTCTTCTTAAGGAGTATACAATATTAGGCAATTTGGTGAGGATCCAGCCTACTTAACTTTAGTTTCTTCTCTACCATTCTCTACCACTCTTAATTTATTCAGTATCAGACCATTCCCGATGGTGCAACCGTCTGCGTTCTGTATTATTTTGTGTAGAAAGTGGTTTGATTATTATTAATGAGCTAAATCTTGCTTGAGAGTTTCTTGAGAGCCAGCCAATAAAAACAAATTCACTATCTGTGAAGGAGTGTGCTTAGATGTTTCTTTATAGTTAGTTTCATATTTATGTGCCTAGAATAGCGAGAATTCAAGGTCATCGTTTAGTTACAAAATGCTAGTTTTGTTGATTTAACATATTGTCTGTTTCATTCAAGTTTTACTAATATTTTCTAGTGAGTTTTTAGCACTTTTAGCAGATCTACACTTCTGTCAAATGGTATAGATCTATCACAATGTGAACTATTAGCGTGCCATTAATCACAATGCTGTCTAGCATAGTACGACATACGTCCCTTACGTGATAAACACATTTTTTATGTCACTTTCAAAGACCTTGGCAAGACGATCGCAGTATTTTACGTAGGCACACTGCACACGTACGTTAAAACCACATCAGTCCTCATGGAGCTAATAGAGAATTAAAGGTTACAGGTCAACAAAGCTTGAGCATTCCGCCAAACACAGACGAATGCCTCAAACACTATTTTTGCTGGTTTTTTAAAAATCAACGTACGTGTATATAACGTACAAGTGCTACGCTAGCGCCTACTCCACGCTAACAGAAGCGCTCTCGCAGCATTCAAACAACAAAGCAGGTATATTGACATAAAAACCTCTCAAAACACTACCAACGTTGCTGTGGGCTTTGTAAACGCTGCCAGGGTCAAATATGTTCATAAAATTTTTTGGTAGGTTTGGAAAATCACGTGGTATTTTGACCGACTGGATTTGACCTTTTGAACCCCCTATACAGCAACCAATGGCAACAAATCAACGTGAAACGATAAACAATGTCCATTGTTGGATTCAAAATGTCCCACCGGAGACCTTAACGCATATTCTTTGCTGTTTAAACAGAACACAACGTATTAAAGCTTCCACAGTCTCTCATGCGTTTAATAACATTATTCGCTGTAATATTGGCTTCGATTACATCCGTTTGCGCAATTCATCTGATTGTCGTGTTCTAAAAGGCAGCCCTTTGCTCAAAAACACTGAGATAGCATGTCGTAAGTTAACTATATCAGATACTGACTTGAGATACCTTTCTGGCATTCGTACTATAACCCTAGATCATGTCAGTATCACATCAACTACGAATAAAGGTGATTGGATGACAGCCTTAAGTGGTGTTCATTCAATAAGTCTTGGTCATATTGAGCTCCATGAAAAATCTCTCGCTGCATTGGTTGGCGTTCACACGATAAATCTAAGATTTACTAAAGTATCAGATTATGGTATACTCTCATTAGTACATGGAGGAAAGCACACTGTACACAATATAAATTTGCGTTTCGCAAAGGTAACAGATGCTTCATTGATCGCACTTACAGGTGTACACACTATTGATATCTGTGGTTGCTTCAATATTACTGAAGAAGGAATAAAGGCACTCAAAGATGTACATGAAATTAGAATAGGTCGTGCAACAGAATCATGGCTCAACCATCTTGGGAATGTACATACTATTTGTATTGCTAATGGAGCATTAATAACAGATGATGGACTTAAATCATTGGTCAATGTCAAATGTTTGTCGTTGAGTATAAGTGGGAAAATAACAGACTCAGGGTTCAAACATTTGATTAATCTTGAACACTTGGTACTTAATAACTGTCATGCAATCACAAATAATGCCTTACAATACATGAAAGCTCTTAAAAGTATCAGAATAAAGGACTGTAAAAAGATAACTAAATCGTTTGTAGATACAACTAGTATACATTGGGAACAATAAAATAATAGAATTTATTAAAACGCTCTTGTCATGTCTTACTGCCTTCCATAAAAGTCATTGTTATGTTCTATACCAAAAGAGTTCATAAGTAGTCACTGTGAATACAAACAGGTAACACATACTGTCAAGTATTCCTAAAAAACCAGTCTGGCTTGTAGAGGTAAACGGCAATATAGACGCAATGAGCTGACCTTTTTTTTTGGCTGCCATTATTGCAATGATGCAAACTCAGAAAGCTGTTGTGTTTTCTTTTTGGGACCTGACTTCTTGATGCTTGTTAAACTCGATTATGCACATATATTGAGTAAGCAATGGTACTCAAGAGTACTCTTCATGTTGTCCTGTATATCATTTCGGGAACGATTCCAATGCTAGCAAACAAAATGTGTTTATTATATACAATCACGTGTTTATCGCAAGTACAGGCTGATGGTTCAAATGAGAAGCCTTTCAGAAGCATTGAAGGAGCAACTCAAAATACCACCGATACAGTGCATGTAGTTTGTGTTGGAGGTAGTGTTTTAGAGCGTTTTGCGTTTCACGTGACTAGTTTATTAATGGTTTTCATACACCACTTAGGAAATACTATCTTCTATAAAACTGACCGTGTCATGACTCAATGGAAGCATTATAGGAGTCCCATATTCAAAGTGGAGTACTGGGATCCACGCGAAACAAAGAGACCTATTTAAAATAACGTATGCTGTAATAAGCCGGGGAGGGCGTTTGGCAATACATTATACACTAGCTCCTATATCCGAACCCGAGGTTGTTGAGATCCACAGTTGAACAAAAATTTGACTCTGTTAAGCTATGGTATCAATGGACAATTAGAGATGAAGTATTTTTATGCTAGTGCCAAAAGAGATTTATTAGGAATACAGTTTTTGTTGAAACACGTGATTAAAAAAACATAACATCTACAATGCGTAATGCCAATGTACGAAGCTTGATTGTTGAAAGCCATAAATCAGTCGAAGATTTGCCACCAGAGACATTAACGCACGTTCTACGTCATTTAAACAGAAAAAACCGTATTGTGGCGTCTACAGTTTCTCACGTGTTTAATAACATCATTCGCTGTAATATTGGCTTTCTCAGCATCAAATTGAGACGGACCACGTTTTTTCCGAATTTTTCGAAAGAAAAAATTCGAAAAAATAGAATTCGATACAAAAACTGAATGCCTATACCCACCAATGGATCACTATATGTGAGCGAAGGTCGGGTTCTAGTTCCGAGCACAGCGAGGACCCGACCGTAAGTGAACCAGGCGCTTTCTAGTTAAGTGGACTGCCCTAGCTATGCATCTTTCTGCATCTTTCTACACTTTCGAATTTTTGTTTTCGGAAAATTCGGAAACAACTATGGCCCCTTGGTACTAGTAGAAAGTGCCTTATCTTGCCTTTCTGGTGTTAAATCAATAGACCTACATCAAACAAATATTACAGACTCAGATATCCTTGCATTACTACAAGGAGGAACTCACACCATTCACGCCATTAACTTGGCTGAAACAGCAATAACAGATGTTTCATTGATCACGCTCAGAGGTGTACACACAATCAATGTTGATTGCTTAAGTATTACTGAAGAAGGAATAAAGGCACTCAAAGATGTACATGATATCACAATCGGTCGTGCAACAGAATCATGGCTCAGGTTTTAAGCATTTAAGCAATGTACAGCATTTGAAGGTATTTTGGTGTAAGTTGCTTACAAATGATTGTTTGAAACACTTAACTTCCCTCAAAACTCTTAAAACATGTGGGGCCAATATTACAAAAGATGCTGTTGAGGCATTAGGTATAAAGTGTGGCAGGTTTGATATTGGGTTTTTGCCTTGATACAACTGGTTGTTTTGTCTTTAAGTGTTTTTTCATAAATCTGCAATTGTCTGGTTCATCAGACTTTACTCTAGCAACAAATTACAGCTTAAATAGAGCGAACAAGTACTAGACAATTTGCTAGCAAACGTTCGTATCCTTTGACATAGCTTCATAAGATGGGAGCCTCTGACAAATCATTCATTGGCAAATTGTTTTTGACTTGTTGCCAGGCCATGCACGTTTAAAATAAAAACGTCATACAAAAACCTTGAGTAGTCAACATCCCCACTTTGCCCCGGGGTTATGTATCTACGTTGGCTATTTTGGCCAGCAACGAGTAGTTTAGTGCACATGCTCTTTAGTTTCAAAGAAGGATGACACAAAACTGTCAAGACAGCATACGACAGAAGTTGATAGTAAACGTTACATATTTTATTCACTGTCACTATCTTCTTTGTAGAATTTGATAGTATACAACTTGAACTGTTGCATTGCATCTTCAAAGATACACCCTGAGCTTAAATTACCCTTCAATCTATCAAAATCAACTGCAGCTTCAATATTGAATAAAACAAGGTTACAGATTACAAACTGCTTCGAATTGACATTTCCTAATAAAACATAGTGTCAGTTCCAATACTGCTTTTATTCTAAAGCATCTTACCTATTATCAATGAATAGTCACCTAGTTGCATGAAGGTAACCTTAAATCTTTCATTACTACGGCCTTCAAAGTAGGCTATTCTATTTCTATTGGCGCTATCTTCAAAACAAACTAGCCTTCGAACTTTGCTAACTTGTACCCTTCTTTGGCGCCACCTACCAGTCTTCTCATATGCCTCATGTATTGATTTAATATAATCCTTCAAAGTACTCTCTGGGTAATGCTTAATCTCATTACCAACGAAAGATGGTATGTCTGGGTTAATAAATCTTGTCCAAACACCTGGAAACTCATCAAGATCTTGACCATCAAGCTCAGAAAAAATGAAATCCCAATCCATGTTAAGTTGTACAGGTCGATCTTTGAGTAAATTCAACATACGTGCAGCCATCTCAGCGGCTTTTGGGTTGTGCTTAAATACTGTTTTTAACACTAGCCCAGAGATATGACAATCTGCAAGAAGCTCTTCAAGTCTAGGCTCTTTGTCATTCTCTTCATCACAAGGACGCTCTTCAGGTTCTGAAGTATCTTCGTATGCTACACTATTATATCTGTTAGCGGCGAGATTAGATAAATATAGCAGTATGATGTTGTACTATGCTCCTTGCTTCACAGCACGTGTAGGTAAAGCCTCAATGAATATTCGCCTTTTTCCTTTTGGAACAAGAACTATTGGTCTAACACCTTTATAAAAGTCCAAGAATATTTCAGCATTCCTGCCACGGTAAACCTTTCCAGTGCTAGTTACGACCAATATGTCTGTGCCCTCCCTGTTTGCATTAGAAATAAGATACACACGATTGTGAAAAGGAAGAAAAGTACGAAGAATATTACGAATGTGACAGTTCCTAGCTGATGCTTAAACACCTTGGTTGACAGCCGTGATGTGACAAAAAAATTCCACAACCTCTAACATTGAACGTACAACACAGCTTCTCTTTTAGTGAGCAGGTAGTAGCACTTTGCGTTTTCATCAGAACACTAAACAAACTTGAATACAAGCAACACCAAAAACAGGCTTAGACGTTTACCTTTTGCTGTATGACTTCTTTAACAGTTGAATCAGCTACCACTAGTATCTGTTTAAAGCGATGTGGGTTTGTTTCTATCGGGACTGGTGGTGTCCGTCTTCTTGCTGGCATTGTAATGTAGTATGTTGTTTTTCCACAAAAATGAAGTCAACACCAAGCTTGTGCTCGTCACCGAAAACACAATTTAATTTTTTCGAAGAAAAGAAGGCTGTTGGTTAACAACCTGTATCTCATTAAAACTGAAATTAAGATATTACATTGCAACCTTTCCTCAGTTATCTCTTTACGTACTATCGGACATATATGTCCAATTTAAGGAATAGTGCTCCTTAAAAAGAATAAAACGTTTGTATATCTATACATAACGCTTTCTAAGCTAATAGAATGAATATGGGAAGCTAAGTATGAAGAACAACGTTTAAAAAACTGTTAGCTCAAGCAGTTTACCATTTCTTGTTTCTCAGCTGTTGTGTTTGTATTATTAAAGCACTTATAAAAGAAAACAAACGAGTTGGAGAGTACAAACCTAATTTAGCAATTTTCGCTGTTGAGTACTGGACTATTTTTTTAATTTAAACTGCTTGTTTGTACGTGAAATCACATTGCGCTTCTATTCCAAGCAATCCCTTACTCATCCATGAACTGAATTCCAAGATCCCTGAATAACAAATTGCAAAATAGGCAAATGAAGTCATAAATCACGTGAGATGCCTCACGAGTATAATCAACATGTACCAAAAAAATAATAAATAAATATTAGCTACATGGCTCGTCATTGGTAACAACTATTTCTGGACATATATGTCCAATGCCAGGGTTTTAAAGAGATAATAAACTGGTGACAACCTCCGAACCCATAACCAACAAAAACACAAAGTTATGAAAAAAAGTATTGATGTGTTTTTATAAAGAATCAACGTTTGGTTCAGGATCATTTATAGCAGAGTACTCAACTGGTTCAATGCCCGGCGTTCTATTATTCATCTTCTTTATGCAATATCCACATACAACATCACGTGATATATAACCTTTGACATAAATCAGTAAACCAAACAAAAAAATTCTTGGTCCTATACAGTACCTAAAAACACAAGAACGCCAACAAGAAGTATTGACACGAGCACTGCAACAACCCATTGTTCTACTAAGCAATAATTTGTTCCTTCGTATGAAGTTAATCCAAAAGCACACTTGCGACACTCCATGCCAACTTGCTTATGGCCTAATGTGGAACAAACAGTAAGTCCTCCATTTTTACAAAAAAAAAAAAGGCAATGTGCTTACCGGCAGGGCAAGGCTTGCATTCAGTCAAATATTCGTTGTGTATATATCCATCAGGGCATCCTAAGCATTCTAATGACCCTCTATATTTTATGAGCCCACGTGGATTCCATTATGAGAAACAACGCACGTGGTATTTGCGACAAATCCGTGGCTACATCGTGAACAATTTGAAGCTCCTGTAGAATTTGAATAAAACCCAATTTCACATGCATTACAAGTAGCTTGTGCTGTTGAATTTGCATAAAATCCAGGCAAACAAGGTTCGCATTCCAAAAGATGATACAAACTGAATTCTCCGAGTTCGTTGCAAGTACCTAAAAAAATATGATTAGCCGATGTGGTTTTTTGGGTTATTTGTTTGTCTGGTACCCATTGGTTCAAAATTTAGTCCTGTCAAGTTGAACATGATTATATCGAGGTGATCTTGGTAATCTTTGATTTTGATTGGTGGATCAGGCTCTGATTTCTTGAAGAGAAAAAAGTTAGATTAGTCTAAATAAGTGGTTTCTGTTTATGCGAAGGTACCTCTGTATTATTTAAGAAAGACACGTTTTTCACAACTATCGGGAAGAAACCTTCTGAGTTCAAAGTATAGTTTGGACTTATTTGGATAAGATGTAATGGAACTCTAAGTTAGGAATGTCTTAGTTAAATATGAAACAAAAAAAAAAAAGAAAATACTTACTCATTATCTTCAAAAGTAGTATATTCCATCGCGAACTCATGTGGATGAGAAGAGTCTACACCGAGTGTAACATTGAGAACAGGACCCTTAATTAAACAACAAAGTGAGCTACAAGATAAAAAGCTTTAACGTACAGTACACGCTTTGCAATCATCGATACTAGAGTCAATCATCCTGAAAATATT
Source organism: Trichosphaerium sp. ATCC 40318 (assembly GCA_038496445.1). NCBI lineage: Eukaryota > Discosea > Flabellinia > Trichosidae > Trichosphaerium > Trichosphaerium sp. ATCC 40318. The sequence goes on from JALMLS010000374.1 coordinate 277,323, forward strand.
TGCACTTACAGTAAATCGAGATCCCTTAGCATGAACACGTGACATCGAAACGATCTTCGCTACAGAAAGTTTACACGAAAAAACAACACGGTTTTCTTTGTTTTATGTACCATTTAAAGTGGTGTGGGATGCTGAATTGATTGTAATGTTTTCAACGTTTAACGAATGAAACTCTACAAAAAATCACTGTTAGTATGATTGAACTTTTGATTTAAAACCTTTATCTATGCACATACGTGGTACGCTGAATCCTTTACTTAGACCTAAAGAGCATGAAGTGACATTAATGTGACCAGTGAGAAGAGACTGAGAGGCAACTAAAGATTCTTTAGTAATAGAACTAAATCCATAAAAAAAACTCAAAAAAAATACTCACCACCCCATTCACCGTCTTTAAAAGTGCAATCCGTAAAGGATATTTCTAGTGGCGTTTCTCCAGCTACCGAGAAGAATCCAGTAACGCCTACAACCAATTTTCAATGAGAAATCTACAAAACAAGAGTTGAAAAGCTTCAGTTTCTAACCATTTACATAAAGTCTCAAGTCATTGAAATTAAGAAAAGTCTAACGAACAAAAACCGTTAATGTACAATTACAACGCTTTCGTTAAAGCGTACCACTTCATTCTTGAAGTTAATAACGCCTGCTGCATAACCTTTCGTGTTGGTAAGCGAAGGAACATAATTGATTTAGTACCAAGATTATCTTCTGCTCCAATAGGTGTAATGTAGATTATATCTATCTTTCCATGCCCAGTTGTCCATACAACATTACTCTCCGACTCCGAATAGTCGTATTCGCCCGCTGTATAACGATTTTGAGTGACGTAGTACGAGAGAAAAGAGTATTGCTACAAAAACACCAAAAAAAGATAATAAATTTGTTGAGGGTGAACACGTGCCTTGAGCGCATATATGCCACTCAACTTGGTTTTGGTAGATAGGTATAGCATTAAACCCTCTTCTTAGGGTATGGTAAGGACTGTCAATAGTTCCATTACCCTTAATACAAAGAATCAACGCCAAGGGAACGTAGTTGTTCTTATTTTTTGACTATCGGCCAAATACGCCATTTTTGACAAACAATGGCATTTTTTTCACTAGACGTACCTTGGTGTCGCTTCCCGTAGGCGAAATATAGCTATCACATACAGCGCTGTCGACTGTTATTATCTTCTAAACGATATTATGCTAAAAACGTAAAACATTATCACGTGTACCCCTATACATACTAGAACAAGACCCACAACGATTAATTTACGTATCATTACGACAAAACGAGTTGTCGGTACTGTTGCCGCTTAGTTGAAGAACAAAATTTGACGTTTTTGAAACTTTTTAACGAAAACCAGGCCAAAATTCTACCTAGCCTTGTACACCATGATTCGTCGCCGTGGCTTGCGTGGACAAACGTTGTAGACGCCAATAAACAAATATGAAAAATTTTGCTTTATCCTCATCTAACAGCGAGACTTGGAGTTTGTTGCTTCATAATAGTGCTGGGGGCGTACGTTGGAGACAAGCGTTCGGGTTTTTATTAGCATTGGTAGCATACATAGATTTGTTTTCTTATAGAGTACAAGGTCGCTAAATCACCAATTTATAGAGTATTGCTCCTCCTTGAGCGTGTTATTCTGTTGTTTTATAGGATTTTTCTCCCCTGTGAGTAAAACTACGAGCCCTCTAACACAGGATGAGACTATGTTGGTTCTACGTGTCTACTTAGTATTTAGACAAAAAAAATGCGTGAATGTTGTTTTGGCTTACCGTGTCAAAACGTACCAAGAAGCGCAAGCCATACAGCAAGAAGCAACTGAATTGGCATGAAGCCTGTTAATAATCGTATAAAGTTCGCTCTACAAAGTTATAAGCATTTTTAATTACTTCGTAGTGAAATCACTGTTTAGAAATTGCTGGTTGTATCTCTCCGGTTACTGCGATAGTATTTTTTTTACGTTTGTCCAAGCTTAAAACTCCATGTGTACCTTCTCATTGTAGCAAAGCATACTGTTGTTGATGTATTGTTGCTTCTATTGAACTTGAAAGCACTAGCTATGTCTTTTCCGAAAAACTGCAATGGCGATTGGTATGAAGGAGTAAAACGCGTGTTGTTTACTACAACGTTGTTTTTCTTCTGTGTCTGCGTTTTAATCGACTTCTTTTCGGTTGTAACCTTGCTGGTGGCATTTTTCCGCCTACCGGCGAGGAATCTACGTGGTAGCATTCAAGAAAACTCGAAACAGCGTACTATACCAGTAATGTGTTTAAAGCTTTGAGCGTAAATCAGTTTTCATACCCAAAATCCTTCACAATAAAACCCACAACGATGAAGCTAGCAACACCAGTACCCTATATAAATGACCTAGAGCACCTCCATGTAGTTCCTACATCCTCTGTATTGCCTTCCGCATTCCACTACGTACAACAGAGATCACGCGGCCGTGTTTTCCCTTGTAACTCACCGCTGGCGTTACCAGGTTCCGATGTGTTATGCGTGCCAAGCCAACGGAGTATACGACGTCAAACAAGAGCTTCAAAGAACAAAAGAAGCATGGTACGCATGACTCAGCGGCAGCTAGATAATCGCACACATCAATAGTGTTTTTTACAGAAGCGCTTACATAATTCTGGTAGATACGCCGCAGCTCGCGTCTACAGCTCAAAGAGTCACCTAGAAAGCGATTTAAAAAGGCAGAGGTTAAAATTATATCGCAACTTGACACGGTACGCCAAAAAGTCATCAAGCTTTTGCTACGGCCAAAGCGCTGGTCGAGGGTTCACTCTGGCCAAATTATCCAAGAACCTTCAAAAAAACTTTTCTACGATCTACGTTGGCGCATCAAAAACCACATTTCAGTCTTAAACAAGCGTAGTCGTATCGTTTTTGTACATCGCCCATGAAAAGAACCAAAGCGTACTTTGCTTTTAGCTGAACGAGCTTTTGATAGCGTCATATCTATCACAACGCGCTCTTGATAGACGCGAAGCGTAGAAAAACTAATAATAGAAGTATTTTTCCTGTCGCCTTTTTTTTCACCGAGTTTTTCTTTTTCTTTCCTTTCTCACTTTTTCTCTGCAGGATTATGCTAATGAAGATGTATTACTAGTAAACCATGTTCTTCTTTTACTTCCTGTTGAGATATGGGAGCATGTATTTAAGAGTCTGAACTATAAAGGGCTCCAAGCAATTGGTTGTACATGCGGTACATTGTGCTCTATAAGTAGGAGTAGTTCACTTTGGAGAGAAAGATGGAAGACACTTTTTCTCGAGAAACATTCTCTTGATTGGACAAAAAATGTTGATAGTTTGTCAATTGTTTCACTTGATATAGATGACAGAACACCTTTATGGAAAGGTGTGAGTACATCTAGATGGGTTCTTATTACTGCATCTTGAAGATATTCACGTGACAGAAAAAGAAACCACCTTAACCACCAAATTGTATTCTAGTGTAAAAAAGTAATAGAAATAATAACTATTTTGAAATTCCTCCAAGTTTTTTTTATCACGTGTCACAGACGGGTTAAATTTGAGCGTGAGCGATATCAAGGGCTTTACAGAATTATGTCACGACATTCTCGCGTGCGCTCGCACGTGCAAGGTGATGCTAAGGTCTCATACACGAAGGACATTACGCGGAGCCCGAAATCAGTGAAGGCGAGTTTTCTTTTATAGTCAAAAAGGGCGTGATGGCGACGACATCTCCCTCTGGTGATATAATATCACTTGTAAAGAGAATATCTTCATTAGACGCTGTTCAGAAAGGAAATGTAACGGAACTTGGTAACGTTTAAAACAAATTAGATTAAAACTCATACAGAGCAGATTTCGTAAAGTATTGCAAGTCCCTGGCTACGAAGGAGCTAACTTTAGAGCAAATACATAAATTATTCTTAATGATAGATAAGGACCATACAGTACGCGCTTTCTATGCGTCTAAACTCCGTTTATGACGTTAAAAAAATTATTGATTCCAACCGATTTAAAAGGGTAAAATCAACGTTGGCCATTTTCTCAGTTATTTGACAGCAATATCATCTGGAAGCTTCAAAGACAAAGCTACAAGTACGTGGGGTTATTTCAGTAGTGTTTAGAGCGACCTGAAAACCGCTCGTCAACACGTGGTTCCAAATGTATTGTTTGTTTTCAGTTGTGGACGACTTGCTTATGTTTGTAGCTGTGTTTAACGCTATAGATGAAGATGGTAGTGGGTTATTAACACGTGATGAAGTTTATAAAGGTTGCATGTCTGTATTTTTGAATAACATCGATCTGTCTCAGAGTGAGGTTTGAAGTAGTTTGTGAATTTGATGCTTCGAATTGACCTCATTAAAAAAACTCACTATTATGCTTGTTAGGAGATTAACATTTGCTTGCGTGATAGTATGGGTATCCCAATAGAAGAAAAAGGACAAAACAAACTCAGAGAATCCCAAGTCATTCGTGCCAACCAACGTGCAAGAGTTGAAGCAGGACTACAACGGTGAGGATCTTATTTAAAAGATTTTTCTATTTTTGAAAGGTTTTTTTTATCAACACGTGACAGATTCTTTTAGTATATTTAAAGCAGATGATAACAATGACGGTAAAATATCGTTGGAGGAGTTTTTACTACATGCACAAGAAAACCCTGCTTTGAAAGCGATTGTTGATTTCTACTATGACTTCTGATTGTTTTCAAGCACCAGTAGGTCCGCCAACTGGGCGTAATAGAAAACAAATGTTTGGCAAACAAGATATTTTTTCTTTTCCCCACATTGTTTTAGTTGAGAAGTGAACTTGAGTGCAATAGGTCTGTGATAACAATATGTGTTGTACAGTATGTAGTCGTTCAAAATAGTTTATTCATTAATAACAGACTGCTAGGCAGCTTAAGTCATAAATAGTACATCTTTTGTTGCCTCCGTCTTGAGTGTTTTGCGACTAGTCAAGTGCTTCAATTGTTAAACCTCGGTGCTAATAAAAATAACGTGAGGTCTTCTAGTGATCATTGACACGCTCAACTGTTATGCATAAAATAGTGGAAACTGTCACTTGTAGCAAGGTCTGAAAAGCTTTTATTATTTTTTTGAAAATTACATTCTTAATCCAAGGTATTTGTATCCTTCTTCTGTGACTTTAGTTCTTTTAGCATACAGTTTTTCAATACCAATAAGCGGCTTAATACCCTCATCTGAAACATTTGAGCATCCTGATATACATAGATGCTTAACACCAATAAGCTTAGAAACACCAATATCAGTAACATATTGACAAAAAGCAATATCGATTCTAGTAGCACCAGCAATAGCCTCAAGTCCTTTGTCTCTTATATAAGTACTGCTCGCTAAAACAATACTGGCACCCTTTAAAGCACAAAAACCTTTATCTGTTATACGACTACACCCAGTTATATCTATTTTATAGACACCTGAGAGATGACAAATACCTTCATCTGTAATATTTTTACATCTTGATAAATCTATTGTATGTACGCCAGATATCCATTCAAAATATATTCCTTTTATATTATGACACCAAGATAGATTCAAGTTTTTTACACCTGTAAAAGACTTTATATCCTCATCTTTTATTTGATCACAACCACAAAGATCTATTGTATGTATACCACCAAGTGATTTTATAATATCATTTGATAACTTAGAATAAGTTATCTTTATTCTATGTGGTGGCTTAACCATTATTTCTCGAATTGCTTCAAGAGTAAGTGTATCACAATGGCTTATTTCTAGATCATGAACACCTGATAATACGCCAATATCATTACCAAGTTTTCTTCCTTTTAACCGAACAGTTGGTATACCAGCTAATGCTTTTATACCTTCAATAGTAATCTTTCTTATGTTGTCTAAAGTTATGCTTTTTAACCCCTTTAATGACTTTAATCCTTCATCTGTTATACGTGAGTGACCATGTAGACCTAGATATCTTACTCTTTGATGTGATAGAGCCTTTAAATCATCGTCTGTGAATGGCTTTTCTTCAAAAGTGAAAACTTCAACTCTTGTATGTTTGATTACTTTTGACTTTTCGAAAAGACGTGCTAGTTCTTCTCTTGATTGTATAAGAACTTTATAAGGTCCTATATGGTTTTCTATTACTTCACGCATCAGTTTACACGTCAGGATAGCGTTAAAACGCGAGTGGTTCAGCGTTAGAATGTGCGCTAATATTTCGTTTGGAAGGTCCAGAATATTACTAACAAGCAGTTCACTAGCATATAACGTTAGATTGCGGCTTTTAGACAGTCTTGTTATGAATAGGCGCTTGAGATTCGTTTAACATACCTCAATTTGTCCATTTAAGATCAATTTGGTGTAGTTTGCTGATTTGGTGTATTTATGGCACGTGTAAACACAAAATGATAATTTTATTGCGTATTCAAGGCTGACAATTTTTTGCGCAAAGTCGCCAATAGTAAAACATTCGACACTCACTTGGTATCTTTACGAGTACTCGAAAATGAAGTAGCTCTTTCCATCAAAGAAATTGAAGTGTTTTGGGCGACCCTCATTGTTCTGGAGAATCAAGTAAACAATAGCACTTGCCTATCGAACAAAACGTGATAAAATGCCCTACAACTTTTTTTATATTTGGGTCTGCCCAACGGATGGTGCTATGCCATTGAACGTAGTCTCCTAACTTGAAGGGCCCAAGGTGCAGCAGATGGTGAGGATTTACGTTGTCTTTTCGGTCAAACTTCCTCCTAACATCACACTAACGGTTTACTTTCTGTTGAAGGCTCCTGCATAGATGGCTTCCTCTGAATCCTTTTTGGAGCGTTATTTGGCAAAAGCAAAGGCGTTTGGCGAAGAATATAGTACATACGCACGCTTCGACGATGACAGAGAGGTTCGTACTTGTTTTTGGGGAAAAACGGCATTGCTGTTGATTGTCTTACTCTGTTAGCCTGATGCGCCAATTGGAGATTTAATGTATCCAGAGCTTGATGTACCCTTAGATAATGAAGGATACTGCGTTAGTTGGCCAAGTAACAAGGAGAAGGAGATTAAGCAGTTTTTTTCTAAATACGGGTTTGTTGTTGTACGCAATGTACTCACAGAACAGGAGGTATGAAGGAAAAAAAGTTTTTTGCCGTTTCAGAAAAGCTGTCGCCATTTTTTCTCAAAAACAAAAAGCAAAAAAACTGACGAGAAAAAGGTCTCAAACAGTGTCTCAGACATTTGGACACAACTCGAGACTGGAAAGTTTGATCAACCTACTGAGCTTGATATTAAAATAAACAGAAATGATCCATCCACGTGGGGTATAGAGTCCGGATGGCCTGCTTTCTTTACAAACTTGGTATGGTTCTCTTTAAAAACGTGTTTTTTTCATTAACCTTTGGTGGTTTTTTAGGGTTTTTTGGGACAACCAAGGACGAAACAACTGTGGATGAATCGTGTTAATGAGAACATATATAACTCGTTTAAAACTGTTATTGGTAATCCGAATTTATGGGTTGCTATAGAGCAGATAGGAGCCATGAGACCAACAAAGGTAAACTTTTTAAATGACTAATAAATAACGTGTTTGTTTAAGGGAATTTCTGCGGTGCCTCTAGAACCCAATAATTCAAGAGTAAACGCTAGTCCTAAGATAGGAACAGGTGCTATTGATAAGAAAGACTGGGTGTCAACGAAAGGATCAGATTGGATACACTGGGATCTTAATCCTTGTACAAGTTTCAGCATTTTTTGTGTTTTGCTAACTCAAACAAAGGGAAATGGACGACAGGCCAAGGGATGGACTATGCGTTTACTGACTTTTCTACTGAAAATAATGGAGTAAAAAAAGGAAAGTATGTAAAGGTGCAAGGAGTGTTAAACCTTGGTGCTTCTTCAAAAGATGATGGTGGCTTTTTTTGTGTACGAAAAATGAACTACCCTAAGAATACTTCAAGTGATCAATTGTTTTTAGGTACCAGGCTTTCAAAAATATGTTGCTGATTGGGCACAAAAAACAAAACATACAAGAGCTTGTAAAAAGAAAGATGATATTCTAGACTTGGTTCATGTCCCTTTATGCACGTGATTTTTTTGTCATTATTCGAAATGTTATTTTTCTTTTTTTTTCTCAAAGGAATTTTCTTGTTGTCTCCGCCCCGCCACTGTTCTATGATCGTTTAGTAATAGTTTGGTTAGGCGATAAGATTAGGAGCCAAGGTAAAAAGGTCCCAATGAGACCAGGGAGTTTATTAATATGGAACTCTGAACTGCCTCATGCTAATTATCCAAACAGCTCAAGTAATTTTCGTTTTGTTCAATACTTCAAAATGTTTGTTGCAAATCCGGATGCTAAAGGAGTTTCATACAGAAGGAACCTTATTAAAATGAACGTACCGAGAGGTATAGAATTAACGGACTTGGGCAAAAAGTTATACGGGCTAGAATCGTGGTCCAACCAGATAGAACAATAAAGACATGCTTCCAAGAGACAAATAAATAGTAACTTAGTTAGTCAATGTTCAGTTAGTAGTATGTCGGGTATTTGTTTGTGATGCAATACATTCTTTTGTCACATTTTTACAATCAGAAATGACAATCTCTTGAACACTAGCAAGTGCTTTGATACCTTTATCTGTCACATTTGGACAACCACACAGGTAGATTTTATTTGCTCCTTTTAGTGCGTTGAGCCCATTGTCTGTGATGGGAGTGTGTATAAGCCCAATATCATAG